>JAODPA010067101.1:0-10687 GCA_025585075.1 Nepenthes mirabilis
ATACTTTGATTATTTGTATGCTTGTGTTTTCTGCATGTGAGTATCCTGCTGGGCTTTGTATGCTCACTCTTGCAAATTTTCAGATGACAAGCTTATGGAGGACGAAGTCGAATAGAGTCCTTTGGTTTTGCTGGCTGGAGCAGATTTTTGGAGTTTTGTTTATTTTGTTTGAGGGAACTTGTAATTTTGATTTCCGCTACTTATGAACGTTAGAATGTTTCTATGGCACTTTTGGGATTTATGAAGCTATTTATCTTTAGAATGCATCTCGGGTGTGAATAAAGAAAGGAAAAAAAAATTTTATGCTCATATTTTATTATATGAATTAGTATTGACGATGGCTTTTGATAATATTAAAAGTCGGGTCGTCACATCTTCTCTGCCGAGAGTCCCCGACGAGAAATATGGAGTGCCTTCTGTAGAGGAGGCTTGTTGTGCCCCCCTCTCTGCTGGTGTCATTCTCCCTGTGGTGGCAGGCGATGTTGAGGTGTTGGCACATGTTTCCTCACCTGTTAGAGTTGCTCCGGGTCCGTCTGGTGTGATTGAGAGAGGTAAGCTTCGAGTCCCGTCTGATTCCCGCGCTTCGAGTCCATTTGAGGGGGTTGATCCTGATATCACCCCTGAATCTATATCTCGAATCATTCAAAAATACTCTCTGGACGGCTCTACAGTTGATCTAGCTGGGACTAGCACTGTGAACAAGAAGGTTTATCTGGATGGCAGTATCCCAGACTCGGATCTGATCGTCAATCAGACTCCTATATCTGTTTCAGATGATGTGGTTCCAGATGAGAAGAATCCGCTGTACTTGGCTTTTCAGCAGCTCATGGACTCAGATGGCTCTCGTCAACTATTCCAAGTCACCCCTGCTGAGCATACAAATCTTGTAAAGGACTTCCTGGACAAGTGCTGGCAGGATATAACTGTTGAGAACTTTAGTAAATTCCGCTTTGCCTTCCCAGATGCGGCGGAAAATGGGTTTCCCCATGATGCTTATTTGTTGGCATTCCAACTTGTTTTCACGGTTGACTCCTCTCAAGCCCATAGTGCCTCATTCTCTCCAGAGGAGGAGAAGGTTGTTTTTGGATTCCTGTCTTCCTTGCTGAATTCGGCTTTAAATTGGCCGGGTATCTTGAATGGTAATCAGATTGATTTTTTAGCTGGGCTACACGGCAATGCTCTTAAGATCCCGACTGAAGAAACCTGGCGTCAGTACAAGTCTGGGAGGTGCCGTAAAGCTGCAAAAAACCAGACTTCTCATGCATGAAGACCTGCAGCTGCCGACTCCTTGGGGCAGCCTGGATTCTTCTTTTTTGCTCCTCTGGTTTGACCGGAGTGGATTATGGCCGGAGTGGATTTGTGCCCCTTAAAGCCGGAGTGGCCTTGTGCCCTTTAAGGTCGAAGTGGATTATGGCCGGAGTGGCTTTGTGCCATTTAAGGCCGGAGTGGCCTTGTGCCTTTTAAGGACGGAGTGGCAATTTGCTTGTTAAAAGTCGGAGTGAATTTAAAAGCCGGAGTGGCCTTTGTGGCTTTCTCCAAAAAGACCGGAGTGAATGGCAGTTTGCATTTCAAAAGCCAGAGTGGCTTTAATAGCCGGAGTGGCCTTTGTGGCTTTTCAAATGCGTCTTGAAGGACGGAGTGAAATGGCTCTATTGGGCCCATTTTCTCTGTTGGACGGAGTGGCTTTGTTATCGGGCCACTCTCATTTGGACGGAGTACAATTATCGGAGTGTCCATGTTTCCTTTGAGACCGGAGAGCCTTCAGTTCAACAATTGCCAGAGTGCCCAATTTGAGGACGGAGTGGCATAACATCCGGAGTGCATGCTTCATTATTAGGCCAGAGTGGCCTTGTGTAAGTCCGGAGTGAATTTTGTTCATTGAATGCCGGAGTGACTTGCATGTTTTTTAAGGCCGGAGTGGCATTGAGCTTGTTGAAGCCGGAGTGCTTTGTACTCTATTTGCCGGTCTGCTCTGGGCTTTTGTTTGAACGGCTATTGTTTTCCTCTGATGAAGAAAATTGCGTTGCCTGGTGCAGATTTTGGTGCTTTTGGCGCTAATCCATATCTCATAATTTTTATGAAGGAAATTTATTAAATGTGTTGAACGATGTCCTCTTAGTGGCTTTTATGTATTATCTAATGTACCGTTTGCTCGGGGAATTCCCTAACACTTCATGTTTTAAATCCAAGTCAAAATACTTGGAGATAAAATATTAATTTTGTAATTTTTCCCCCATTAATCCAAAATACTTACTTACCAAAAAAAAAAAGCTTTGAGATTTAGACATCGGTTATGTGTGCCAGACAATAAAGACTTAAAGGAGAAAATTCTTAAAGAAGCCCATCGATCCCGTTATATGATCCACCCAGGAGCTAATAAGATGCATCAGGATTTGAAGAAGACCTTCTGGTGGAGAAATATGAAAAGAGATATCGCAGTCTACGTGGAAAAGTGCCTTATATGCCAACAAGTAAAGGCTAAAAGAAAATAGTCGTCTGGGTTATTACAACCAATGCCATTACCGGGCTGGAAATGGGAGGATATCGCCATGGATTTTGTGACTGGTTTACCAATGACACCAAAGAAACATGATGCTATTTGGGTAATTGTTGACCGACTAACAAAGTCAGCCCACTTTCTGGCAATTCGGATGACTTACCCACTTGATAAATTAGCCCAACTGTACGTGAACGAGATTATCAGACTTCATGGTGTGCCTGTCTCTATTGTATCCGATAGAGACCCTCGCTTTGTTTCACGATTCTGGAAAAGTCTACATCAAGAATTGGGTACTGAATTAAAATTTAGTACTACTTTTCATCCGCAAATCGACGGCCAATCAGAACGGACTATCCAGATTCTCGAGGATATGTTGAGGGCATCGGTCTTGGAGATGAAAAGGACTGGGGATGATTCATTGGCTCTTGTAGAATTCGCTTATAATAATAGCTATCAGGCCAGCATTGGCATGGCTCCTTTTGAGGCATTATATGGAAGAAAATATAGATCGCCAATTCATTGGGAGGAACACGGAGATAGAAGAATTTTGGGTCCAGAGATTATCAAGGAGTCGGCAGAAAAGATAAAGATACTACATGAGAATCTTAGAGTAACTCGGAGAAGACAAAAGAGCTATGCAGACCGGAGAAGATCAGCATTGAAGTTTGAAAAGGGCGATTTTGTGTTTCTAAAGGTATCACCTTCCAAGGGAAAGTACAGATTCGGGGTAAAAGGAAAACTGAAGCCTTGTTTTATTGAGCCTTTTGAAATCTTGGAAAAGATTGGAGAAGTAGCTTACAGACTTGCACTGCCTCCAAACTTGGCTGAAGTACATGATGTGTTTCATGTGTCTATGCTTCAAAAGTATGTCTATGATCCTACTCATGTAATTGAGTATGAACCTCTGACGGTCGACAAAGACTTATCCTTTACAGAAGAACCAGTGGAAATCTTGGATCGAAAGGAATAGAGATTACGTACCAGATCAATTGCTCTTGTAAAGGTGCTCTGGAAGAATCAGACACCGGAAGAGGCAACTTGGGAACGAGAGGAGGAGATTCGGAGCAAATATCCATATTTATTTTCTTGAGGTTAGTGACTTTATTTAAAATTTCGAGGACGAAATTCTTATAAGTGGGGGAGGTTGTAACGACCCAGAATTTTAATAAGAAAATTAACCATCAAGTCCGGTCAACGTAAGTTGACCGGAGAACGAAATGTGAAGAAGTCTGGATTTGCATTAGTAAAATTTCAGTCCGGATTTCCTTATGAAAATTTAGTCCGGAATATTCATTAAATTCACTTCGGAATTTCCTTAATGAAAATGAGTCCGGATTTCCGTGATAAAAGAGGTCCGGATTTCCGTTGATGAAAACAAGTCTAGATTTCCCTTGGTGATCAGAAGTCCGGATTTCGTTAGAGAAATGAAGTCCGGATTTCCCTTGGTAAAAGAACTCCGGATTCCGTAGGAAATAGAAGTCCGAATTTTCTTGGAAGTTCGAATTTCCTTGAAGAGAAGAACTCCGGATTTCCGAAGTAAAAACGCGTCTGGAATTGCTTGAAAGAAAGCACTCCGGATTTCCGAAGTAAAAGCGAGTCCGGATTTGAAGGAGTCCGGTCACAGTTAAGCAAGAATATTGGGAAGGAGCGACCATGAATATCGGTTGTTCCCGAGACGTGTTGGAAAACGAAATTCATAAATAACCCTCCTTGGAAAATGTAAGATCACTCTTGGGAAGTGAACAATCATAAATGACACCTTGGAAAATAGAAAAGTCATAAATAATGACCACCTTCTCGCGGGCTATAAATAGGGACTAAGAACATCAGAAAAATGCACCACTAGAAAATCTTAGTAAAGAAGGAGGCCGATGATTAGATTTCTGTTATGCATGTTTAAAGGAAATTCTGTTATGCATGATGTTAGATTTCTGTTATGATTTACTGCCAATGATTATGAATTTTTGCCCAATGCATGATTACGGAAAGAAACTTTAGGTCTTAAGAAGAATCATGAATTTCTGCCACTGTACTCTGTTTCTCTGAATTTAAAGCAAAAGACCTTCGGCATTCTTACAGAAAACGATTTAAGAACTCCGGCATTTGTACTCCGTCCAGTTGAATATGGAACTCCGTCCAAAACAACTCCGGCCTTTACAAGCACTCTGTTCCTCTGTTTTAAAATGAACTCCGGTATATGAATTCCGTATTTAATGAACTTCGAACTTTAAGCACTCCGTCCATTTTGAATAAAACACTCCGTCCATTTTGAATAAAGCACTCCGTCCCTTTAAGCACTCCGGAATATGGAAAAGAAGTGTACTCAGTCAATGAGGCACTCCGTCCCTTTAAGCACTCCGGATTTTTAAAAGAAAAGTCACTCCGGCATTTGAGCTCCGGATTTATGAAAGAAAAGTCACTTCGGATTTAGAACTTCAGATTTTAAACAGAAACACACTCCAGATTTTAAGAGCTCCGGATTTATGAAAGAAAAGTCACTCCGGATTTTAGAACTTCAGATTTTGAAAGAAATTGAACTCCGGAATTTGTGAGCTTCGGATTTTGGAAATAAAATGAGTTTCAGATTTTAGAGCTCCGGATTTTAGAAAGAAAAGCCACTCCGACCTTGAGCTCCGGATTTATTAAAGACAAGTCACTCCGGATTTTTGAGCTTAAAAGAAAATGAACTCCGGATTTTGAAAAGAAAAGCACTCCGGATTTTACAACGAAAAGCACTCCGAATTTTGAAAAGAAAAGCACTCCGAATTTTACAACGAAAAGCACTCCGGATTTTACCACGAAAAGCACTCCAAATTTTGAAAAGAAAGGCACTCCGAAAAATTGATGAAAAACACTCCGTCCTTTTTAGAAAAAGAACTCCGTCCTTTTATTTTGAAAAGAACTCCGGCCTTGAAGGAAAACAACTCCGGCTTTGACTAAAGAAAACGAACTCCGGTTTTGATAATCTTTGGACTCAGAAAGAACTCCGGCTTTGATTTATAAAACGAACTCCGGTTTGTAATAAAAGAACTCTGGCAATGAAAAAGAACTCCGGTTTTTATTGAAAAGCATACCGGCATTGATAAAAGAAGTCCGGCTTTATGAACTTCGGACCTCTGCATGAAATGAACTTCGGCTTATGAAGAACATGAAAAATGACATACGGACAGCAAGTGGAACTTATGACTTATGAACTATGATGATTGGCCAATAAAGAACACGAACCAAGAACCAAGTTTCCATTAAACTTGCTGTTAAAGATGGATGAAGGATATTGGAGTGACACTCGAGGATGCCTCCTGGGCCACGGGAGGGGACCTTTTGGTGGCATAAGAACTATGGACTATGGCCCCGTATGCCGGGTTAAAGGCATTACCTCCCGCCCCGGGGAGCATAATGAGGGGATACGGCTTTAGGTTGTGGGGTAGCACACAACCCGTCCTCGATGTTGTCCGCTCCCGTCCGGTCCCTAAAGATTATATGAATTCCGAATGATTTTGATGAAGACAAGATGAAAAGAATATGAACCAAGAAGAAATGATATGATGATTTTTATTATGCTATATTATGATCTATAATTTGATTATATGTATGCTTGTGTTTTCTGCATGTGAGTATCCTGCTGGACTTTGTAAGCTCACTCTTGTAAATTTTCAGATGACACGCTCATGGAGGACGAAGTTGAGTAGAGTCCTATGGTGTAGCTGAATGTTTAAGCGGGCTGGAGCAGAGATTTGGAGTTTTGTTTATTTTGTTTGAGGAAACTTGTAATATTGATTCCGTTGCTTATGAATGTTAGAATGTTTCCGTGAAATTTTGGGATTTATGAAATTATTAATCTTTAGAATGCATCTCAGGTTTGAGTAAAGATAAGAAATTTTTTTTATGTCCACCTTTTTATCTTTTATTTGAAAGAACTTTTGTTTTGACGACGGCTTTTGATGGTAATAAAAGTCAGGTCGTCACATCCTCTGTAGTTTCCTTTTGGATTTTGTGCATGTTAGTATATGTATTTTATTGGTGGAAGTCCTTGTTTTTTTTCCACATTCGTTTCATTTAAAATTTTGGGGCATAACCATATGCGAAGCTCGGTCTTCTACTTATGTTACATGTGTAATAGTGTTGCTCGGGAGATACCCTAGCCTCTTTCTTCTAAATCTAAGCCAGTATAACACTTGGAGATAGAATATTAGTTTTTATATTTTCTTTTATTCTAATGCAATTTTCTTACTTACAAAAAATATATATTTTTTCATCTTACCAAAAGCGATTTTGAAGAAACTTGAGGGCTATCGCCGATGTTTTCTTTGGCTAGGCTCCACAGATGGAAAGTTTGTAGTTAAGGTTGCATGGGAGGAATAGTTTGCTCTGCATGGGAGGATATGTGCTCTGTAAAAGATGAAAGGGGCCTGGAATAGAAAACCTCATTGTCTCTAATAAAGCTTTTGTTTGTTGACCTTTTTGGAAGATTATTACAGAAGACCCAGACTCGGTTTAGTCAGCTTGGTGTCATGAATATCATATAAAAGACTACTGCAATTGGACTTAAAAAGTGCTGGACTCAGCCACATGGAGTTGGAAGAAGCTCATGAAGTTACACCCTGTCCTTTTCCTCAAGATATGCCACCACATAGGGGATGGTGCTGATACGTTCCTATGGATAGAAAATTGGCACCCTAGTGGTCCACTATGTGATCGATACATAGAGCAGTTAAGATGTATAATAGGCTTATCTCAGGATGCAAAAGTAGCAGGCATCATCCACCATGGTAAATGGAAGTTGCCTAACAATTTTGATATGGAGGTAATAGACATAATGGATAACATGCCACATTACAATCCTGATGCCTTACGAAACGATGTAATTAAATGGTGGGCTAGCCTTTTGGGTGTCAACTCTGCAAAATCAGCATTTTTGATTTTCTAGTAGCCCAAGGACAAAGTGAAGTGGTATAATCTAGTCTAGGGTCCATATCATATCCCGGCTCATGCTTTTACTTTATGGCTAGTTATGCATCAATGACTCAGCACCCTAGACTGTATTAGCTCCTTAATTCATCGACCGATGACCTGCATTTTGTGTAACTCAGGGAGTGAAAGTCATGCGCACATCTTCTTCTCCTATCCCTTTTCATCAGGTGTGTGGAGGATAATGTGCCACCATGTTGGAATATGCTGGCTGTATAAGGAATGGCACTCCAATATTTTTTGGGCAGCAAACAAATGGAAGGGACAGAACATCAAGCCCTCTCCTTCCGTCTCACCCTGGTTGCAACTGTTTATTATATTTAGAGAGAAAGAAACCAATGCACTTTCAAGAACGTTGCTCTGCTAGAAGAATCCCAAGTGGCCAACCTGATTTACACTGTTGTTCATTGAAAGCTTGAGGTCATCTCCATTGATTGTAATCAGAGCAATAGATCTCTCTTGACAAGGTGGGGTTTACCGTTAACTGGCCATCGCAGTGGATTAAATATGGTCTACATTTGGGTGTGAAGTAAGAGTTTGAGAGATGAGGTCTTTGAAGTAGGGGCGAGGTATCCAAGAAGACCGAGGTAAGTGTAAAAAAAAAAAAAAAAAACTTACCTCGGTCTTCTTGGATACCTCGCCCCTACTTCAAAGACCGAGGTAAGTGCTTGCAAAACATTTTCAATCCGTGGGCAGTGTAGAGCAGAGATCGAGGTGGGCTGAGGGACACGGACATGGAGGACTAGCCCATCATCAATATAGGGTAGCCTAGATCATTGAGGCCATTTTCTCAGGTGATATTCTGACCGGGGTGTGAAAAGGTCCGAGTAAGCATGCTGTGGAAATAGAGGGAAAGACCGAGGACATTGCTGAAATGGCCAAGGTCGTCAAAGAGTGGAAACATCTGAGGATAGTGCTAGATAGTTTTCTGTTCCTTTTGTGTTTTTCTTTTCTTGCTTTCATGACATGTTTCATGGAGCTCAGAGGGTCCCTAGCCTCTATGTTCGAAATCTAAGTTGGCAAAACACTCGAAGGTAGAACATAGGATTTGTTTGTTAATCCTATTCTTTAATACAATTTTTACTTATCAAAAAAATAAACCTAGCGCTTGTATCACCCTGCAACCTTTGCCTCAACTATGCCATCTTCGGTCCTAACATCCATTCCGGCAGTTCTCAACAACCTCAGCCATTACTGCCTGTCCTCGGTCATTTATATCCTCTATGGCTACCTTCAGCGTCCGCGGCCGTTCCTTCAATTGATCACGGCCACTATAGCACCGCCATTGGGCATTCCATCCTCTACGGAAGATTTTAAAGACCTCGGGCACTTTGAAGACCTCAGGAACTATATCGGTCATATTATCCACAATGCTAGCCCTAAACATCCGTGGCCTATTTGATCATGACTACACTGCACTAACGTCGAGCATGTCTTCCACTTCAACGTCCCTCAACCGACCCCGGCCTCTGCTAAACCCTACCACCCGCTAATTGGAGAGGTTCCAATGCACTTTGAAACTATGATCACTTCTGGCTTCTGGGATTTCTTGCTTGAAACGCACCAAATCTGTGATCTACTTAACCAGCTAGCCTTCATTTCTATTGCTTGAGTCGTTGAAAATGCGTTGGTTGTGTTCCTTCAAAATGAAGTATACCGAGGTCACCAATGTAAGTCAGAACGAAAGGGCTTTAGCATTGGTGTCTTTCCATCTGCTGGCTTCCCAGAGAATGCTTGACCTCCAATCACTGTATGGCTAATGCATCCCAACCCTTTGGCACATCTGTCTCTATACATCGGCTGTGAAATCACATTTGAAAAAGAGTGGTCATGATTTTCAACCTCAGCATCGCAAAAGGAGCACTTTTTGGAGATATTAGTAAGGTAGCTAATTCGGTCCAAAGTACTAAATCGATGATGGATGCACAACCAGAAAATAAAGGCATGAGCGGGAATGTTGTGCGGTCCCCAAACCAGCGTGGCCCATACCACCTTTTGTTTGGCACACTGAAAGAGGTCGTATGCAAAGCGAACCGAGAATCTACCATCTTGGCTAATATTGTACCAAATCAAGTCTTTTTTATCCGGGCTGGGTTTATATTTGGGCATGCTTTCGATAATGCAATGCACCTCCATATCATGCTTATTTGGCCAATTCCATTCACCATCTCGAATGATTTCTTGGACCTTAGCATCAATGGGAAGGCTTGTAACAATCCTCAATCGCGCTTAAAATCTATCACAAAGCAAGCCCATTGGGTGCTAATTATCTAGCCATAGGTGTGTTCCTGTGTTGTTTCCAATGACATAGCGAACACAATGCCGAAGCTTCAATAGAAGTTTCATAATCTTCTTCTAGCTCCATGGCGTAGATTCCAAAACTTTAATAGCTCAAATGCATATATCCTTTATACGATAAGAGTGGACCCAGGATGACCATATAGATTCAGGATTTTTAGTGACAACTTTCCATAGAAGTCGGCTAATGAGGGACTTATTCAAGACAAGAAGGTTTTTAATTCCTAAACACCCCGTCTTTTTTAGGAGAGCACACCACTTCCCATGCAACTTTTGCCATCATCCGACCGTCTATATTCCCATGCCATAAGAATCTTTTTTTTTTTTGGTAAGTATATGCCATAAGAATCGTTGGATGAGACCTTTAATCTCCTTCAGCACAGCTTTTGGAAGAATGAAAATGGAGGCCCAATAGAGAAAGATGGAGGTTAAAATAGAGGATATAAGTTGCAAACTCCCCCCAAAGGAAAGCCATTTGTTCTTCAAGGAGGCCACATGCTTCTTGATCCTGTCATTTGCAGACAGTTGAGTAGTAAGTAGAGGAACCCCCAAATATCTCACTGACATCCTCCCCTATTTATAACCCAAAATACCTCTAATTTCCTCCACTTTTTTTTGGCAAGTATAATTTCCTCCACATGGTTAGCATTCTCGTTACAAAAAAAGAACTTGCTTTTATCTTTTTTTGCTAATAGGCCTGATAGCCTATGAAATTTCCTAAGGCATTCATGAAGAATTCTAACTGAAATGGGGTTCGCCTTAGTAAAGAGTAGCAAATTGTCAGCAAAAGCAAGCATCACAGTACGGGTATCCTTGTAGTTCCAATGAAATTGAAACAGATTACTACACCGTGCTTTCATCTCAATAATGTCGTTATGAACTTCTATGGCCAAAACAAATAGGTAGGGTGATAGGGGATCA
>JAODPA010067102.1:0-10675 GCA_025585075.1 Nepenthes mirabilis
TATATAATGATCTCCTAATTAAAATCAATAGGTCAACGTAATTATTAGTTGAACTGAATCCAAAATCATTCCATATAATAATTTACAAAAATTTTGACAGAATTTCATCTAAAATTGGACAAAAATAAAAAATATAACCTGTTAATAGAAACACAAAATTTATCCACGTGGCACTTTACACAACGTAATCTTCCCTACGTTGAGGGAAAGTGTCTACATTAAATTACAACAATACAAAGCAATCAGCTCAGAGAACTCTCCCAAAGCAAACTTTGAAGAGCTAGAAATATAGAAATATGGTTCTTTCCAATAGCCCTTAATGAAGGTTAGTCTCTTGAGCCACCTGAGTTTCGTTGCTAATGCTTTTCAACTGCCCGTGTGTAGAGCCGATCAGGCTTGGGTGAACTTCAGTGATGGTGCTGAAGAAGTCCATCCCAAGAACAGAACAAAGATGATGCACAGTGCTCACAAATTCAAGGATCTTATGCAAACGCTCACTCTACAACATCAATAAAGCATATTAAAACCCACAGTAAAACATTGACAATGGTGCTGATGAATTAACATAGAGATTAAGTATTGCGTTTTCCTTCTTAAGTTCTTGAAGCTGAGCATGATATTCTTCTAACTTCTTCAGGGATAGGTCAGACTCATCAACCATAACAGCCAGATCATTTGAGCTCAAATTTCCAGCAATTTCCTTACAAATTTGTTGTATTTGTGTCTGTACATCAGTGAACTCCTTAAGTCTCTCCTCTTTCTGTTTGCTTAGCTATTCTAGCACTGGCACTATGGCTGTGAGTTGCTCTTTGATTGTTCCAGAAGTCTTCACAGGCTGCAATTTGAATAAAACAGTATAATGACGAGAGTTTATTAATGAAATCAGCAGCCAAATGCACTGTCAAAAGTTATGATCTAAGAAACTTATATCATATTAAGTACTCACAAATCCAACTATAGTCTTTTCTCCAAGAGCAGAAAGGAGACTGGTAAGTTCAACTCTGGCATCTGCTAAAGTAGAAAGGAGAAATTGAGGTGAACCAAGCAATTCCACAGAAGGAATCAATTTTCATAGGTTGAGATCTAAATGGCCATTTTCCACAAAATGCAAATAGTTACACAAAACTTGTATGGAGGCTATGATCATGTGAAAAGAAATGAAAAATGAAAGGATACCTTGGAGTTTGTTTTCTTTATGATCTTATAGTGGCAACACTCTTCAAGAGAATGGAGACACATTTGATTATGTACAAGAGTACCTCATCCAAAACTAGGATTGACTATATTATCTAAACCACTCACGCATGCAAAACTGATTGACAACTATATCTACTGACCGACCAAAGTACTCTTATTTCTTTCTACTGTGCTCCTTTGTATTGTAAAGACTGTAAGACCATTCAATGGGAAAGCGTGACTCAACAAAATCATTTGTTAGTTTTGGATATCACCTTAAGGAATGGAAGAAAAGCAGGTAACATAACCAAGAACTAAATGGTAGAACTTAAAAGGATGACAACCATAATCTCATTATATAGAAGATACTGAACTATTGAATGATCCTTTCATTTTGAAAATGAGTGACAATGACAGCAATGATGATGATGCTATATAGAATATGGCAGTATAGGCAAACTGGCTTAAATCCTGACCTCACAAGCCCAACTCACTTGGTATCTTGCCAAGAAACATGTAACCCAGAGGGCAGGCAGAACTAACCATCCAATACATGAACTCACTTGATGATGATGATGCTTAGTTTGATCTATGACCAACCTTCTTAGGCGGGAGATCAATGCCCAAGTTTCCACAGGAAAGAATGATACCATCTGCTTCTTGTAGGATTTCGTCAAAATGGGTTAAACCCTAGAGCAGCAATAAAAAAATAAATATGCATCATTTAGAATCATAAACATCTATCATCAATACTACATTACCTTGACAAGCCAAGGAAGAAACCACCTATCATCAATAAGGGGACACCATTGACTAAAGTCCCAGTTCAAATACTTCAAAGCATTAACCTCTGGTAGCTTACGAGTTCATGTCTATTACTAGTTGGGTACATTTCATTTGGAAAGCTGCGAAGCATCAATATGCGAAGCTGTAAACCCTTCGGCATGTGCAGGTCCATACAATAGAGTATGTAATTATTGCCCCTATGATATACGAAGAACATTTCACATAATTTGCCCTTCACAAGTAAAATAAAATATATTAAGGTTTAATGATAAGTTTGAGACAAAATCAATATATGGCATTACTGTACAATGTATGATATGTAATCAATGTATATTTACCGCTAACAACTGCATATATGTCATCGGCTGCTGATATTGTGTGGTTTGAAACTGTTGTATGGGTGATGTAATATATAACTGTGATGATGAACTACCTAATTCCTACAAGATGAGAATATCTTCATCATTAGTGTACAACATATACAGTATACAAATATATTAGCAACAAGACGTTATAACAATTATAATTAATAATGAGTAATATAGTAAATAAATATACCCGCTTCTTGTGTTTAGTTTTCTCAAGACAACTTTTAGGTCTCCTTGTCCCTTGCCGTCCAATACGTTTTTTCATTCCTTTGATTGATCCATCCATAATTTCCTTCGGGGTGTTCTCTACAGGTAAGGCCTCATTGCTTATCCCTTCTTCGATATTTAGATTACAAATTCGTTAACAACTTTATTAACTTCTACAACAATCTCTTTCATTTTTGCCCGACCACTTGATGTGGATTCCATCCGAATATAATTCCTCATAAAATTATCAGCCAATCTTACAGATCATGTACGCGAATCATCCTCATTGCTTTGAATTTCAGGTGCAACAACGGATTCAATACAGCGTTTTACATTTCTGGTCCACCTCCTCATAATGTAGTGATCGAAAATTACAGTCAAACCATGAACATTGAAAATAACAAAAGCATGAACACATAATATTCTGACATTTTGAAATCTTTTACAACTACAATCAACGTTCTTACTTAATTCATCAAACATAACTGCAATCTCATTCCTCAAGTCCGTATAATAAACCATTACATGCATAATATCAGCACGGGATACGACATGCCAACCTGGTACTTCAAGCAATTCTTTTTGTACCATTTTAAATATTGTTGGGGTATAAATCTTTAAAGCATGAAGTATAAAAGGACAATGGTTCATAATAAGAAGTGGAATTTTCTTTCTACATACAAAATCAGCCATGAGCTCTTTATATCTCTTTTTATCAACCACTCTATCAAAATGATGGAAGAAATCCCACTATTTAAATCACATCTCAAATGGGTCTTTAGGTCACATCGCTGCCTCCTAGCTTAAAGGTATGATTTTGGATCTTCTGGCATATATCCAACATTTTTCCTACCACCGGCCTCCATCACCATTAACTCATGGGTGTCGCAAGGTCTCAAACCGGTATCTTGGGCCATCTCAGTAACATGACCTTGTAAATTTGACACCTCCCTTTGGGACCTCAGCATATGGCGTGTCTTAGGAGGCTCTGGTTCATGATTATGGTCCCCCATAAAATATTTTACAATAACAGTCATATTCTCACTTATTAACATACATTCCATCCTAGTAGGACACCCACATCTTGTTTCCCAACCCGGTTGCATGACCTCCCTTCTTTTATCAATTTTATGTTTGCCTTCTTTAGAACAAGAAAATATTCAAAATATCTCTACGTTATCTTTTTTAGATTCTTTTACAGCCATTTTTCTCACAGAGAAACCCATTTTTTGACCATATTGTTTTCAAAAATTTCAAGTATCATCCATACTCTAAAATGAACGGAAGGAGTCTACTCCGCCATTGAATATGAATTTGTAAATAATTTTTCTGTATTTATAAACAATCCATTATAAACAATGCACTAATAATTTGTACTATATACACATTACAAATCCATCACAAATCTGGCCCAAATTTTCTGGAATATCATCCATCACAAATCTGGCCCAGATTTTCTGGAATATCATCCATCACAAATCCATTACAAATATGGCCCAGATTTTCTGGAATATCATCCATCACAAATCCATTACAAATCCAAACAATCTCCTTCATTTGTAATATCATCATTTATAATCTGGAATAAATTTTTGTTAATCTCATCATTTAAAAAAAAAAAACACACAAATCTATCATTTAAAAAAAAAAACACGCAAATCTGGGCTCTCATCATTTAAAAAAAAAACACACACACACAAATCTGGGCTCTCATCATTTTTTTTTAAATGATGAGATTAAAAAAAATTTATTCCAAATTTTATCCGACGGCCCAGATTTTCTATACACAAAATATGGATCGGGTAATGTGGAATGGCAAAAAGAACACACCCTTATTTTCTATACACAATTTCTGTGCACAGCAAACACAAACACTATGTACCGGTAATTTTTTTTTTTGAACTTTGTAATGGAAAAAAATTCTATTAATGAAACAAATGTAGTTTCATCTGTACACCCAAATCCGGAAAAATATTTTTTTTTCAGATTTTGCGAAGCAAAAAAAAACTACAAATAGTAACGGAAAAAATGCCATTACCTGCTCTTCGACCTCTCAATTTTCTTAAGAATGTACAAATCGGCGGTAAGAAAGGTTGCTGATGAGTACCGGCAATAGTTCTCCGATCCCTGCCGTCCGATGACCGAGATTCGCAGAGAGCGGCGACGGCGAGGATTAGGGTCTTCAGAACTGAGATGATAGGATCGAGCGTTTGAGAAAGTGAGAGATGGTGAGGAGATTAGGGTTCGTTGCGAGAGAGACGAGAGTGAAAGTGACAAAGGAGGGAATTCAAAATTTGGGGGCCAATTTAGCTAATTGTCAAAAATCATATCTGGGCCGTCCATGTGTCTCGAAATCGACCGCCCAGATATTTCTTTTTTTTTTATTTCGAAGATTAATTTCGACCGTCCATGTGTCAAAGATCCGACGGCCCAAATTATGTCGAAATCTGGGCCGTCGGATCATTAGAATTAAAATCGACAACCCAAATTTGTTTTTCTAAACTTAAAAAAAAACGGACATCTGGGTCATCGGTTTGATCCGACGGTCCAGAAAGGCGAAGCAGCATCCCCGAATCCCTTAAAATTTATATTATTATATGAATTAAATAGCCACTTAATTTTTTTACGGTGAATTAAATTAGAACAGATTCGATCTCCATCACTACAAACTTGGATTCTACATGCCACAACTAAAAAGGTAGAAGGTTAAAGGATTGGTAAGACTTGTTCTTTGATATATCATTCGACGCTCAAATTAGAAATTTTTCTTAATTGATGGAAAGATGCAATGATATAAGAGAAATATATGGATATATGTTATGGGGAATTGAGTGTCAGTAGAGGATTAGGTTTCGATGGGTGCGCACAACTAGATGGCTGCTTAGAGAGATGAAGGATTAAGCTCCATTGAGGTGTGCCCAATTAGGGGGCGGTTTAGAGAGATAAAGAATTGAGTTTTGCTAAAGTGCGCCCGATTAGGGGCGGCTTAGAGAGATAGAAGATTGGACTCCATTGGATATGTCCAATCAGGGGAAAACTTAGAAAGATGGAGAATTGAACTCTGTTGAGGTGTGCTTGGCTACAGGGTGACAAAGAGATGTGGGATTGGGCTCTACTAGATGTGCCTGACCAGGGGTCAATTTAGAGAGATTGAGGATTGAGCTTCGTTTAGGTGCGCCCAATCAGGGGATGGCTTAGAGAGATGGAGGATTTTGCTTCGTTAGATGCGCACAATCAAGGGCAACTTAGAGAGATGGAAGATTGAGCTTTGTTAGATGCGCTCGACCATAGGCGGCTTAGAGAGATGGAGGATTGAACTTTACTGGTTGCGCCCAACTAGGTAGCAGCTTAGAGAGATGAAGGATTGGGCTGCGCTGAGATGTGCCTAGTTAGGGGGTAGCTAAGAGAGATGGGGGATTGGGTTCCACTAGATACGCCCGACTAATGGTTAGCTTAAAGAGATGAAAGATTGAGCTCTGCTAAGATGTGCTCGGTAAGAGCGCGGTTTAGAGAGATGGAGGACTGGATTCCACTATATATGCCCAGTCAGGGGGTATCTTAGAGTGATGGAGGACTGAGTTTCATTAGGTGCGTTCAACTAGGGAATGGCTCAGAGTGAAAGAGAATTGAGTTCCGTTGGGTATGCCTGGTCAGAGGGCTGCTTAGAGAGATGAAGGATTGGGCTTTGTTGGATGCGCTTTGCCAAGGGGCGGCTTAAAAAGATGGAGGATTGAGTTCCATTAGATACATCCAACCAGGGAAAAGCTTAGAGAAATGGAAGATTGAATTCCGCTGAATACACTTTGCCAAGAGACGGGTTAGAAAGATGGAGGATTGAGCTTCATTAGGTACGCCTGGTTAGGGGGTGATTTAGAGAGATGGATAACTAAATTCTACTGGATACGCTCAGCCAGGGGTTACTTAGAGAGAATGAGGATTGAGTTTCGCCGGGTGCATTTGGCCAGGGGCAACTTTGAGACAATGGCTCTTGCAAGGGAGCGGTTGGCAAGAAGAGAGGAGTGATGCACTTACTAAGAAGTGGCTGACTGTTGAGTGCACCCGAGGAGGGGTAACTAACTGAGGGAAGAAAATATTTTTGGGCGCTAACGATGAAGAGAAAGGTCGCTTGCCAGTCCTTTTGACGACTACAAACGGAGGGGGCTCTCTGCACCCTACTCTACGAGTCGTTTTCACTGGCCATGTAGCGTAATAGCTCAGAGCTAGTGCGAGGCTTGTACAACTGCTAGTTGGGATTAGTAATTGGCAAGGAAGAAGGATTCGCCTCTGGCGGGAGGTAGCTCTGAGACTGATCGTCGCATGTCCTTGGTCATCTTCCTCATTCTCCATTTTTGCGAGCTTGAAGAGAGTTCTCCTTCTACAATCGCTCAAGCCCCTCTTTTTGCCCCCTCTTTTTCTACGGGGGAAGGGAGGTATTTGTAGAAGGAATCTTGAGGTGTGAGCCAACTAGCCTTTTCTTCTTGAGAGGTACCGTGATTGGTGCCTTCATTTTTTGTGAGCCCGATATGACAGGTTGTGATCATGTGGCGTGTCTGCTGAGTTGGAGTCAATGAGCTAGCGATATTGGGACGTGCACTTATGAGCTTCATTCGGTGGGCAATTTTAGTGGCCCATGCCTCGATGGGCAGTCTTGGGTAACACGATCTTGGACCTTAGGCCGCAGGGGCCCTCTCCTAGGCTACAACTTCCAAACCGTTCTCCCATTGTGGGCTTGGATCTCGAGTCGGCTTATGGGCGATAGACCCATCACTAGCTCTTCATGTTGGGTGGCATGAAATTTTCAACCTCCAGCACGTTTTTGATGAGACGTTGCCTGCAGATCTACGCACTTTTCTTTTCCAAGAATTCTTGTAGATTATTGCTTTGATGGGCAGGATTTGAGGGCGATTCTCTGAACCTGCTAATTGTCCGCAGTTGGTGTTGGAAATCGCAATCTTAGACCGTGGGCCGCAGGGGCCCTCTCCTAGGTTACAAATTCCAAACCGTTATCTTGCTGTGAGCCTGGATCTCGGGTTGGCTAATGGGTGATAGACTCATTACTAGCCCCCCATGTTGGTTGGTTTAAAATTTTCAACCTCCGACATGCTTCTGATGAGACGCTGCCTGTAGATCTGCGCACTTTTCTTTTCCAAGAACTCTTGCAAATTGTCGCTCTGATGGGCAGGATTTGATGCGATTCTCTAAACTTGCCAATTGTTTGCGGATGGTGTTGGCAAGCATGATCTTCTACAGTAATGGCTCGCCAATCTCCTCCCCCGACTATAAATTGAGGGGCTTCCTACGCCTTGCCTCACGAACCATCTTCCCATCAGCAAAGTGATGTGAGAGATCAGAGCGGGTGTGGAGCTTGCGCCGCCATTAGCTGGGATTGAAGGAAGTTCTAAGAAATTTGAAGATGCATCTAAAGTCTGCATTGATTTTCATACTTTATCTGTCCTTGTGCTACAATGAGGGTGGCCCCAGTATAGGGTTGCCATTATCTTCTCCTTCCAGTTGGCATCACATAGTCCTCGCTAGGGCGGTGCCATGGAATGACGGCTCTGCCCACGAAGGGGAAAAGGTTGCCCCTTTCGGCTCCTACTAGGGCGAACGACCATTCCATCAACTGCCCACACTGGACCGTGGGTGATTGCTGGGGTGAGGTCCCTGAGTCCTCAAATCTGGGCTTTCGTTGTCACAAAAGTCTAGTGCAGACTCGCTGACTTTGCGACTATGGCCTGTCTCGATGGAAGATCTCTGGTGGTTGCTTCCTCGATCAAAGTGGGTCCGGAGCCTTACTCACGCAAGGGAGGGCTTTCCATCTACTTCCTGCTTCAGCAGCTCGAGGGCGGCGGTGTATAGGAGCCTCATCTTGCTGACCGTACCAGGCATGCTGGCTCCCTGATCGGGTTTCCTTTCCAGTGATAAGCACCTGCTTGCTCGTTGGGTATTTCTCTCAGTGAAGTAGAGTTTAGTAGTCAGATCGTTGTTCCATGTATTTTTATTTCCTTTGAAATTGTACACCTGCTGTGGTATTTTGTAATTTGTAAAGGGGATTGACGAATGGAACTATTGAGCATTTTTTATCTTTATTGTTTGGCTTTAACATTCTTGTACGATGAGAATGATTGAAGCACTTGCATGCTGTTTGGCGTTGCTTGATTTTTGATAATACGATGGTTAGGGTGGCTTGCAGCTTGGTCTTTTAGCGATTTAATCCTTGGCCGGTCATCGCGACTGTCACGAATTCGAATCAAATAGGTCAATTTAAATAATTAATTTTAATTTTTAAAATTTAAAATTCTAAAATTCGGGTGTGACAAACCAAAATATACAACTCAACAAAATTAAATCCACACAAGATCTCATCGGACAATTATCCAGACAAAATAAATACAACCTACTTTACAATTAACG
This sequence comes from Nepenthes mirabilis, assembly GCA_025585075.1. NCBI lineage: Eukaryota > Viridiplantae > Streptophyta > Magnoliopsida > Caryophyllales > Nepenthaceae > Nepenthes > Nepenthes mirabilis. The sequence goes on from JAODPA010067102.1 coordinate 8,952, forward strand.
TAATGGAGGTAATAATTTAACCAAAAATCATGATCAAATATAACATAATATTCAAACTGTCCACAAAATATAATCATGGGCATATACCTAATTAATTCCATATACCAATCATATCAAATACTAATTAAAATCATATTAAAATGTAAACTCACCAAATCTGAATCTTCTACTCTGAAGAGATAAAATAGAAAAAGTGAATCTAATACTCAATAAGTATCATATTTAAACAAAAAGATTCTAATAAATCAGAGAAAATATCAAATGGATAAAAATCCGTTCAAATGATAAAATAAATTCAAATCGCCAATATAACAAATCCAATAAAAATTCAAGATCTAGAAAACAAAATCTAATGGTAGTTTCGTACACAAATCAAATATCCAAATCCAAAATAATTATCCGAATCATAAAACAGTCATCGTCGGGATGTATGGATATATATATAAATATATATAAACAAAATAGAAGTGATTTAAACCAATTTCAATAGGCAATTAGTCAATTCTAAAGTCCAAGTTCGAGCCTGAATCCAAGTTCAAATCCAAGGCCCGATCAACTTGTAATTTGGGGTAGAATCCGATAGTCAGATGATTAAATAGCATGCGCAGAAGTCGAAATGGCGTCATAGCAGATAATCTAAGGACCCGGATCAAAACGTATAATCCAAAATTATTTGTACGAGATATACCAAGGCCCAAATGAGGACAAAATTGACAAATCTCAAATCTAAATTCGAAATCCAAATCTAAACCAAAATCTAATACAAATCAATGCAAAGCTACAAATTATGTATTAAATTTGAGTTCCGATTATTTAAAGATTAATTTAAGAAATTGTTACACATAATTCTGATAACCTTAGGCAAAATTAAATGTAAATTAGGCTAGTATATATGGTTATCAATGTACTCTGTACTTATGGGTAAGGTTGCTCACTATTATTTGCCACCCGTGACTTTAGGTACAATTTTTAAACCTGTCAAATATATTAGGACGTTCAAATATATTTTAAGGTCAAATCAAATTATCCAAATGAGAAGGGTCACTACTCCAAACATTTTCTACCAGCGAAAAGAGATTTCTAAATAACAAATATCTCCCTGTCGAGAATTGGCCAAACTATCCAATAATCCAAATCCAATGCAATAACCACGACCCGATACATGTATGTGACTGTATGGCCTATACAAAATTTCATACTCATTTTTATAAAAATGTACTGATATTAAAATATACAATATATTATAAATTTTTTAGGCTTTCAAAAAAAATGTTAAATCTTTCAAAATCATTAAATCAGTACCAAAAACCCCAAAAATATCCAAAAAATTATACATGCATGTTCAGAATAAATAAATTATATGTGTAAAAATATGTGCATATTAGTAAACATTTCAAACAGTATCTAAAATATATTAAAAATTAAATCAGATCGAAGAGGGGGTTTACAAATACTTGTGTTGATATCATACTTTATAGATCTGAATAAAAGATATCCTAAAATATCCGAACGGCACCTCTCTCTCTTGCCATCGCGAAACCCATGCACTGCTCTCTCTCCTCTCTGTGCACAACCTCTGCCGCATGCGCCATCGCTGCGCCGCCTCCCTCACTACCGTCACTGTCTCACCCGCAACCACTGTCACAGTCGCTGCCTCCATTTGGCCATTGTCCTTCTCCGATGAGCCCCTCTCTTTCCTCCCCACACCCCCTTTTCCTGCGTGG
>JAODPA010067103.1:0-33599 GCA_025585075.1 Nepenthes mirabilis
AAAGAAAGAAGGTTTAAGTGTACTTATCTTATTTTTATTTTTTTCAAAGATTGCTTGATTTCACTTTGAATTTTCATTTGCCGTGCTTATTTTTCTTCTTTTCTATTTTTTTTAGCCTTACCTATCTCATCTCTTAAGGACTAGCTCAAAATAGCCCAAATTTGGCCAAAAAAATATATTTTTATAGTTGGCTATTGCGTTATGTACAGGTCAGACGTAGATTAAGTATAATCGCACATGTGCGATTGTTAAGTACCCATTAGGCACCCAGATAGTGGCCGAATAGCGCACGAGCATCCATCGGGTGCATGTCAAGCGCTAATATCCTGTTACATTGCACTCGAGTGTCCCTTGTACGTGCATTAAGAATAAATTCACTGTAAAACGCGCTTGAATTCCGATTAGGCATCATTCAGGCGTGACCCTTTTTGTCCAAAATTCACACGTAAGCATACCTAGCACCGATGAAATGTGACTCAACCCGATGTGATCCAGCCTAAATATTGATTTTGATTTAATTTTTTATTTGATTTCAAAACTTTCTTTTTATTAACTTAATTAATTATAATTAGGATTATAAATTAAAACTTGCACATTACTAGAACAATATTTGGAATTATTTCTGAAATATTGAAGTGAAGATATATTTCATCATCCTTATTAGGACAAGTTACTAAGGACTGATATGTTAAATATTCTTTCAAATCTAGAAATGTTTGTTAGCACTAAATCGTTCACCAAAAGTCATTTGTCTTAACTTCTGTCAATGTTTTACATAATAAAAAATATTTTTCAATCCATTTTTCCATGAATCAGGACAGATTGTGAGTAACTCGGTTAGTCTTTTGATATCTTTAATAGTTCGAGATAGTTCTATGACCATTATTATTTTAATTCTCTTCATGTTTGCCTCAATGCTGTGTTGCGAGACTATGAAATGCAAAAACATACTAAAAGTTAACCTAATGATGCACTTGGTCGGATTTAACTTCTTTGGTATGTTCTAAGTAAATTAAATGTCTCTAACAGATCGTTAATATTATCAATGGCAAGTATGCTTTTAACGAGCATGTCAATACATATCACCATATTTCTTTTGATTTGTTGTAAAAAAATTTAGCTTTTTATATATTGCTCTAATATTCTTTAAACCGAAAGGCATTGCTTTGTAGTAGTAGATCTCCTAATTAGTTATGGACGAGGTTATCTTTTTATTTTGAATTTATCCAAATTTATTTATATCCTAAATAAATGTCTATGAAACTTACTAATTGGTGTTTAGATATTGAATCTAAAAGCTGATTAATGCTCAGAAGAGTGAAACTATCTATTTTGCTCTCCTTATTCATATTTGTGAAGTGGACACATATCCTCTAATTTCCTTTACTTTTATTTAGAAGGATGACATTGAATAACCAATCTCAATAAATGACTTTCCTAATAAATTCAGTATTGGTCAACTTTTTGACATCTTCACAAATGGTTACAGGTTTTTCTATAGAGCAGTTTTATCATTCTATCTGACAAGTTTACTTTTAGAGAAAAGGTTTACCTTGTGAACTATTATTTTTATTAGAATACTTGAAATATCTACTGGTATTTAGGCAAAAATGTCTACATTGTTTTATAGGAACTCTATTAATTTTTGCTTTGATTCTTGATCTAGTGAAGATCTAATTTGGACATATTTATCCAAATATGTTGAATTTAAAAGAATTTGAAATAGTGACTCTCCAAGTTGAGCGTGTTGAGGAGATGCTTCATCCCAATTGTCAAAGTCCTCTATTGATTGTAGAGAAGTCAAGTCATTAATAGTTTTATCCAATCCATATTTAGTTAAGAACTTTATTTTAGATAAGTGATGGAGGTAGTTTCTCTTAATATTAGTAAATATAGTTGGTCCAATATGACATTGTAAACCGAAAACAGATATCTTACAAAAAAAAAATTAGTTGGTGGGAGGCCATCCTTGGGTATGTCCCCTCATGATTTCTGGGTGTACAATTCTCTATACTTGGTTTAGTTTATTATTCAGCTCGTACAGTGATCTATCTGATTGGTCTATTTGATTATATTTAAATCTTAACTTAATGAATACATTGAATTAAAGAATATTTATTGAGTTTCATTATAAATAAAGGTTTATTTTAGTTGATAGTCCTAAAAATTAAATGAAGGAAGATTACATATGTCATATCATTATCATTAAAATTAATAATATCTTTTTTAGTCCCTAATTTCTATGTCTTACTTAAGGAAGTTTCTTTTAGATGATTTGTGATTACTGAGTTGGTGTGTCAAATGGACGCCATGTTGATGATCCCTACAATTACTAGATTTTGTAGTTGCTTGGATTGTTATTCATTATCCTTGTTTTTATCTAAAGTGGTCCCAAGATTCTTCAAATAGTTCTCGAGATACGTGCTCTGAAAATTAATGGTAGAGACAATACTTTGATTTGTTTTCTCCCATTGGGTTTTCGACCAACGTAAGTCACTCCAGAAGCATTTTGTTTTGAATTTGTATTAGAACATTCATCCGGGTGTCGGTGAGAGTGACGTGTAGCAACTTGTGTTCTCTGTGAACATCTTAGCTAATCCTTTGCTGGTTATGATGATCTCGAGCGAGTTTATCGATGTCGTTCATCCTTTTCCTCCCAATATGTTCCAAATGCTGATTATAATTAAAGCATTTTGGGCGTTTGGTGTTGTTCGCTTTCTTTGCTGTAATGTAGACCTGTGTGACCATCTCTATTTCTAAGAATATCTTGGGATCCTACTAAACTAGAGATTTGAAAAAGTTACTTGGCTAAATTGTAACTATAAAGGTATTCAACTTCATCTTATTAGTGATCTTTGAGATAACTCTTGCCTCGGCATTAAATCTAGTCAGAAAATATTTCAAGTTCTCATTAAAAGCTTATCTTAGCTTTACAATGTGTTAAGACTATTTCTCTTTCCTCTTGCTAGAGGCAAAGTAAGATAGGAACTAGTAAGCTATTTCCTTAAAAGTCTCAATTAGATTCAATGCTAATTTATAAAGCCAAATCTCGGCATCCCTCTTTAAGGTCAAAGGAAAACAGAGGCATAGTGCAACGTTCTCCAAATTCTGAAAGTCAAGCAATGTGAAGTGGTTCAGATAATTTGTTAGATCAGAATTTTCGTCATATATTTTTAATACTGGCATTTTAAATTTGTGAGGGAGCCACTGTCTCTTAATCTCCAAGGTGAATGGTATTTGATCCAATTGGGTTGTTTGTCCAAAAGTATTTTGTCAAAAAACTTGTTATTTTATTTGCTTAATTTGTTCCTCTACTTTAGTTGTGGAGGTGATTTTTTTAATATTGAGGAATATCATTAATTTCGAATGATTGATAGACACACTCGATATTTGCTTGGTCAGAGAGTTTGGGATATGCTACTACATGACCATTCCTTTTAGATGGAAGGGTGTCTAGAATTTCGAGTATACTGGAGATTTTGTCATTTTAGATTCTCTTCCTTAATCTTGAAATTTAAACATTCTTTGAATCGGAGAATATATAACTTGGTTGTGCACCTCAAGAGCCACAGGCGCCTTTAGACAAGCATGGCTCCTCCCTGAGGTAGTTTTCTTTCCTTTTGACTCCTCCTTGATGTCAAAGCGTGCGGCTGGTGGATCTTACTTATACCAATTTGTCCTCGAATTTGTCCTAGAAGAATTTTAACGTTTTCAATAAATCATGTATTTAAGCAGCAATGGCTTTATTGTCTAAAATGGTCGATAAGCATTTTTTTGATTGCCTTCTTTTAAGAGGATGCTACAAGAGAAGCATCCTTCGGCAGTTGTTGAATTGGTCATACACCCTTGTGTTCATCATCATTTTAGTGTTGTCAAATAGTGTGAGTTAATAGGTCTTTTGTGGGTGTGATCTAAATTAAGTGAAACGAGTGATTTGACTTCTGTATTTTTTACAGTCGGTATTAATAATACATACCTAAAATTTAGATTATAATCCAAGTGAATTCAGTTTGAACTTTTGAATATTATATTTGGATTTTGCAAACCATAATATCAAATAAGAATTTAAAAGATTTAAAATTCATTATTCATTATATTCTCTGATGCTCATATAAGTATCTTTCCTTAGAATAGAAAAAGTGAGAGAAATGATAAGAATGTAAGAGTGTGAGATATTGAGAATTTGGCTCTATAATTTGTAAAGATTAACTGTTTAGACGATTCTTACTTTATACATGTTTTCTTGCTTTCTTTTTCTTTTTTAAAGAATGTAAACATATTTATAATCACATCATTAATAGATGGCGATTATTTTAAAAGGAATAATAGATTACAATTTGATTGATTATATCAAGTAAAAATTAAATAATTTAACCGCTTTTATACATATCCTGGGAAGCTTTCTGGAAGCAATTTCTCCAATAATGATAGATTACTGTCCACTCGACTTGATCACTCGTCTAAGTTAACCATTTAATTTAGTTAATTGTTTAATGTGATTAACCGATAGTTAATATTAATCATCTGATATATCATTTAAATATCTAAACCATTTGATCATGAAATCTATAAATTTACTTGTACAAATAACAGCTATCCAATTATCATAATATAATTAAGGGAGTAATATGCGGCAATTTAACGTCTGAGGATGGACCTCTCTCTGTCTCTGTTGTATGGACTAGGACTGTCCCACCTTGATTGGCTTCCTCCCTTACAAAATTACATAAAATTACGAAAAATAAATAAAATATTTCGAATATGTATAATATATATACTGTTAGTGAATAGGAGAATTATAGACTTAAAAAGGGTTTCATTAAAAATTAATTAAATTTGAATGGAAAAGTTTTATTTAGTATAGTTTTAAAAAAAAATTAAAATTCAAGGAGGTGAATAATGGATGAGGAACGAAGGCCTGCAAATTTTTATTTTTTATTTTACAGAAAGTTCTCTTTTTTCAAGAGAAAAGGATGGGGAAGGAACAGAGAGTCAACCGGTCCCCTCTTTTATGCACTGTTTGTATTTGTGAGGCTTCGAAGAGTCCACATATTTCGTTCTCTCTCTCTCTCTCTCTCTCTCTCTCTCTCTCTCTCCTTCTATCTATCATCTTTTGAGGGAGAGGGCCTTTTAATTTTCTACTTTGTAGGACATAAAAAAAGAGCTAATGGAAGCTTTTGGATTGTCAAACCATGCAGAGGGACAGTATCAAAATCAACCTCATTCCCTCCTATAATTAGGGTTCCCCACTCTACTCAACTTCTCTAGTTCCATTAACAGTCTTCTTCATAGCTAGAGAGAGAAGGGCTGAGAAGGAAGAGCTAGCTAGCTTAGCGAAGTAGAAGGGTTTTGGCTAGTCTTCTTTCTCATTCTTTCTCTCGTTAAAGAAAAACAAAACTGACTCGTTTCCAATCTGGAGAGGGATTGGAGACATTTGGGCAAGCCTTTTTGTCTTCTCTATCCTCTCCATTTTCTTCCGCACTCATATTCCATCTTCCCAAGCCATTTTTTTATCTTCTTTAAGGGGGTTTTTTGTGTGTTATTTTGGTAAGCCCAGCTCATAATTTGTTGTATGATAGTTACTATTGGTACAGTGAATTAGGCGTTGTTTGCTTTACTCCAAATTTCATCTCTGAATTTGACTTCATGTTGCTTGCCGTTAGATAGATAGAGAGGAGAGTGAAATTGGTGAGGGAAAGAAAGGCTTAGCGAAGCGCCCTTTGTAGAAAAGAAGGCAATTATTGTGTTTTTTTCATGAGTTTTGGGGGGTTTCTCGATACCAGTCCCGGCGGCGGAAACGACGGCGGCGGTGCGAGATTAGTGGCGGATATTTCCTACATCAACAGCAGCAACATGCCCGCTGGTGGTGCCATTCCTCAGCCACGCCTTGTTCCTCCATCATTTAACAAGTCCATCTTCAACTCTCCTGGCCTCTCTCTTGCCCTTGTAGTCTATCTGTAACTCTCTCTCATTTTCCGGTTTAAATTTCATGTTAATTTTCTCTTCTGATTCGAATTTCTTTCTTTTTGGGGGGTCAGCTAACGGGCATGGAGGGTCAAGGAGAGCTGACAAGAGTATCAGAAAACTTTAAGGCAAATGGTGGAAGAAAAGCCAGAGAAGAAGATCATGAAAGTAGATCTGAGAGTGATAATTACATGGACGGTGCGTCTGGTGATGATCAGGACGCAGCAGAAAATCCGCCAAGGAAGAAGAGATACCACCGACACACCCCACAACAAATCCAAGAACTAGAAGCGTATGATTTTTCATTCCTTGTGATCTTTCATGCTATTGATTTTGTGGGTTGGAATTTTTTCCGTATTTTTTTTAATTTTTCAGCTGACGTTTTCTTTGGTTTTCTGGGACAGCGTCTTCAAAGAGTGCCCTCATCCCGATGATAAACAAAGGCTGGAATTAAGCAAAAGGCTCAGCTTACAAACGAGACAGGTTAAGTTTTGGTTCCAAAATCGTCGAACACAAATGAAGGTATAATGAATTAGTATATATCTTCCATTTTGTTAATTTGATTTGATTTCGTTTGTGCTGAACATTTTGAAATAAAAGTTAAATTGTTTATCTGTCTGCTAGACTCAATTGGAACGGCACGAGAATTCGATACTTAGGGAAGAAAATGATAAACTTAGAGCAGAAAATATGACCATCAGAGAGGCAATAAGAAATCCAATTTGCAGTAATTGCGGCAGTCCGGCTATGATTGGGGACATCTCTATAGAAGAGCAGCATCTTAGGATCGAAAATGCCCGTCTCAAAGATGAATTAGACCGTGTATGTTTGCTTGCAACCAAGTTCTTGGGCCGCCCCATATCATCTATGACTACAATGTCTAGCTGCATTAGCCCACCATTGCCGAGCTCGAGCTTGGAACTTGGGGTCGGAACCAATGGTGGGTTTGGCACTTTGAGCTCAGTGGCAACGAGTTTGCCCTTAGCATCTGACTTTGCAGGCGGGCTTTCCAATGCTGCCGTATCTCCCGCAAAATCAACTGCCATTGCCACAGGAGTTGAGAGGTCATTGGAGAGATCTGTTTACTTGGAACTTGCATTAGCTGCCATGGATGAGTTGGTTAAGATGGCGCAGACTGATGAGCCCTTATGGCTCAGGAACATTGAGGGGGGAAGAGAAATGTTGCGTCATGAGGAGTATATGAGGGCTTTTAATCCTGGCATTGGCTTGAAGCCCAATGGTTATGTCACTGAAGCTACGAGGGAAACGGGTATGGTGATCATCAACAGTTTAGCCCTTGTCGAGACCTTGATGAACTCTGTGAGTAACTACGAGACACCCTTCTCTCAATATCTTCTCTTGTTGGAAACTTTACATGTTGATATTGCTGTTAATTTACTGAAATAATAAATCCTAATTTGATACCTTCTAGTCATTTTTTCTTAAGTTTCAGGGTTTGCCTTAATTAAACTCATTGTTCCACTAGTTGCTCATTTTACCTAGCTTCTGAACATTTTTCTCTTCCTCAAGAGGTTGAAACTGACATTATAGAATAATTTTCGTATTTAATTGAGACCTCTAGTCATCTTCAATGGAAACCGCAGGGGGAGGGGCGTTTGATTTTGATTGGATGACTGAAAGTTATTTATTTATTTTTTTTAACTAAGGAAAATTTATTTTTTTAAAAATAATCATTTGAAAAAATTCAACCGTCCGATCAAGATTGAACGATTGACAAAAAGAGAGGTAAACTTGACCCCTCTGAAAGAGGTTGGCCCCTTCAAATCCTCTTCGATGGCTCCAATTGGGGCAAACATACCTAAGTTTTAGGGAACCTCTCTCTTATTGGATATCTCCTTTGTGTATTGATTTCCCATTGATATTTGACTTATTTGGTTGCTGAATTCTGATTTCATTTCTTGGCAATAGGACCGTTGGGTGGAGATGTTTCCTTGTATGATCGCTCAAGCATCCACCACTGATGTGATATCTAGTGGCATGGGAGGAACTAGGAATGGTGCCCTCCAATTGGTAAGTAATATGATGTGGTTTCTATTCGTTATTCATATGCACAGTAAATTTCTTTCTGCTAGATCATTAGTGTAACGTGAGAGTTGTTGCCGTGTGATCGGGTTGTCATGAGGTCAAGTCATAGAAACAACTTTTTGTATAATGTAAATGTAAGACTGCATGCAATGCATTCAAAAAGGTGAACCTTTTCCCATATTCTGCACATAGCGTGATTTACATTCACCAACGTACCCCTTGTATTAATCATTTGCTTCCCAATTATTGGGAATTAAGGCTTAATTCTTATTGTGCAATCATTAGCATCATCGGGAAATTCATCGACATCTTTGGCAGATGCATGCCGAGCTTCAAGTATTATCACCTTTGGTGCCGGTGCGTGTGGTCAACTTCCTCCGCTTCTGCAAGCAGCACGCCGAGGGCGTGTGGGCTGTTGTCGATGTGTCTGTCGAGTACCTCCAAGAAACATCATCCTCCTCACCGACTTATGTCAACTGCAGGATGCTTCCCTCTGGCTGCATCGTTGAAGATATGCCCAATGGCTATTCCAAGGTAGCATCAATCCTCCTCTCTTCCTCCACTACGCAATGCTTGCTGTTTTAGTTGCATTTATTCAGTTGATCCAAGTTGATAACCACCCACTCTTAGCCCCTTTTAATGAGCTTGTTACGACATCAAAGTTTATAGCTGCTTGATTAATAATCATCATTAATTGAGGAAAAGGCACTACCTTAAGTCAATATCACTTTTCTTGTTGATTACAACAAAATTTTTCTGATTATTTTACTAACCTGGATGCTTCTTTGGTGCCTAATCATATTGCAATCTTCGAAGTTTGACTAACTGGGATCTTTTAAACTAACATGATATTATAATATAATGAATACAAGCCTCTAAATATCCTTATTTTCTCACCTTGAATACATGAATTTCATGTTTTTTAAAGGGCATTTGATTAAACTATATCTTCATGTTTCTATTCCTGTTCTTGATGCTGCCTCGATCTTCCCTTCGAGCTGATTGTTTAGTCCTTGTGACAGTGATTGAATGCTCTGGTTCCAGCCCAAATAATCTGTCTGTTTTATTTATTTTATTTTCCTTCTCAGTGATGATTTTGCAGTCAAAAACCTAAGACTTGTCTGATTTGTTCTCATATGAAAATCTTGTGCTTAGCTCCATGGATTTGGAATCCATATCTTGATGCTGACTTCCCATCTTATTAAACCTTAATCCAAGCAATATTTAATAATTACTGGAAAAATGCCAAAAAAATATTCTTAAATTTTGTCTTTTTTTCCATTTTTCAATATATATATATTTTTTTCTCTTATTTATATTGAGCCCAATTTTGATGTATATCCAAAAACTTGTACGACATATTGATAGAAATTTTTTTGTGCCATGGTATTATGAATGAGTTTGAAGGCCGCAATAATACAACTGTCGTTGTGTGATCTAACGGTTACCAAGTTTTAGTATCAAAATATTCTTCTATGTATATAATTTAAGATAATATTGGATGATGTAGATATTATTGATTGATTTGTGCCCCCTCTCTACGTCCCAGTCCCAGTGGATAAGGTCTGGTCTTGTGGGCTTCTTGTTGGCAGATGGTGACTGTCAATTAATCCCAATCATGCAGGTTACCTGGCTTGAGCATGCTGCCTACGATGAAAGCTGCGTTCACCTGCTCTACCGGCCATTGATCGGTGCTGGAATGGGGTTTGGCGCTCTTAGGTGGCTCGCCACCCTTCAACGGCAGTGTGAGTGCCTCGCCATCTTGATGTCTTCGTCCATCCGGCCTACAGATCACACCGGTATGTATTATTCCTCCCGCCATGGTTCGTTGATCTGCTAATAGGCTCGCGTAAATTGAATCTGTGCTTGGTCTAACATTAAGGTTTGTTTGAATTCAAAAAGTATTTTTATATGTTTGGTTTGCATGGAAAATTATATAGAAATTAGAAAAATTAGTTTTAAGTTGAAAGTACAATTTCACCCCCCCCCCAAAAAAAAAAAATAATGTTATCTGAACTAATTCATATAATTTTTTTCATTTTGTAATTTTTTAAGCATTCAAACAAATTAAAATACTTTTCTCTAATTTTTTTTTCTTATATTACTTATTTTGCTGCAACTGAAGTTACTGTTAGCCAGTGAAGTTATGAAAAATTATGGAGAGATAAAATAATGGATAAAAAAGTAATAGAAATTTATGAAATACATTCTATTTAGTTTGATCGATATAAAACAGTGGGAAATAGAACCCTTATCTGTGGGAGATACTGGTTTATCTCTGGCCAACGTAATGATCTTTCTGGGTGGTTGCAGCAATAACTGCCAGCGGTCGCCGGAGCATGCTGAAGCTGGCACAGCGGATGACCGACAACTTCTGCGCCGGGGTGTGCGCATCAACGGCGCACAAGTGGAACAAGCTCAGCATGGGCAACATCGACGAGGACGTCCGGGTCATGACACGGAACAGCATCAATGACCCGGGTGAGCCGCCGGGTATCGTGCTCAGCGCCGCGACGTCTGTGTGGTTGCCGGTGTTGCCGCAGAGACTGTTTGATTTGCTGCGAGATGAACGGCTGAGGAGCGAGTGGGACATACTATCCAACGGCGGGCCCATGCAGGAGATGGCACATATCGCGAAGGGCCAAGATCAGTGCAACTGTGTCTCTCTCCTACGTGCTAGCGTACGCCGCCTCTCTCTCTCTCTCTCTCCCTCTCTCTCTTAAACTCGGTAAGTATTTTTTGGGTGAAATTATTAATTTGATAATTTATTTTTTGATTGAGTTAATTTATTTATTTATTTTTTTGGTAAGTAAAGTTAATTCATTCACTATTATTGAAAATACAATCTTTATTAATTTAAACTACGAATACTTGTGTACTTAATCTTGAATGATACGTCAAAAGTGATAAATAATTTAAATTGAATGTGATAATATTAATTTTTTTCCTGAAAATATTGAAATTATTCTTAATTTTGTGGGAAAAATAGATTTGGCACTGTAAAAAGCTGGCAGGAATATCTTGGAATGACGCATTTGTCCTTGTTTGTGAAGGTCAATCAACTTGTCGTCTATTTGGTAAAAAGTCCAATTGAGGGAGGACGAAAATGGAATTTGGAAGTATCTGGAAGATTTATTGGAGGCAGAGATTTCACTAAAAAGTCAAAAATCTGGGACATCCTTTGTCCCATCGCGTGACCTCTTTTTTTTTTTTTAACTATTTTACCCTTAACCGGGGCAAATGGCATTTTTTCGTGTAAATACGGGGAAAATCGAGGGTTTTATTTTCTTTCCGTTTTCTTATTTTTTGTTTTTTTTTGGTTTTAATGGATTGGATGTACAGGCTATGAACACGAACCAGAGCAGCATGCTGATTTTGCAGGAGACCTGCACTGACGCGTCCGGGTCGCTTGTGGTGTACGCGCCGGTGGATATACCGGCCATGCACGTGGTCATGAACGGCGGCGACTCTGCCTACGTGGCACTCTTGCCCTCTGGCTTTGCGATAGTCCCAGATGGGCCCGGATCTCTTGGGCCCTGTAACGGCGCCGAGGTCGGCTCGCATGGCCCACACAGAAACAGGATCGGCGGGTCCCTTCTGACGGTGGCCTTCCAAATCCTCGTGAACAGCCTCCCGTCGGCGAAGCTCACGGTTGAATCGGTGGAGACGGTGAACAATCTCATCTCCTGTACGGTTCAGAAGATCAAGGCCGCTCTTCACTGCGAATGCTGACAACATCATAAATCCGACGGCCGCCTTTTGTAGCCCTACGAATAAGTGTTTTTCTTTTTTTTTTTACTGTGGTAAATTTTAATTTAATTTTCATTTTTTTTGTATTTTTTGGCCTTTAATGTGAACGCATTTGTCAGTGAGAGGAAATTACCAGAAATGCCCCACTTTNTACTGAACAATATATTATGACAATCTCTTCTAATTTAACTAGTGGTCATATAAAATTTTTCAATCTTACACCACCTAAAAATATTAGTTCAATTTAAATTAGAAATAATTGTTCTCTCTCGTATTTTTCTATATATATCTTCAAGTATTTTATACCTTTAAAACTTTCATACGCATGATTTTTTTACATTTTGATGCATTCCTGATTTTCGGGTTGTAGTGCAAATTAGGGAGCCACTCAATGTAACATCCTCAGGCACCCGCTCAATCTTTTGCTGCGGGTTGAAATAGAACTGGTCTAGTCTCCGTTATTACTAACTTGAAATTTACACACCATAAATTACAAATAAGAGGTCAAAGAATTGACGGGACTTACTCTTCGATTTATCCTCCGATATTCAAATTAGAAATTTTTTTCAAAAAATAAAAATTATAAGGAAGATACTAAATAATGTAGAATTACATATGAATGGGGGATGTGAGAAAAGGATTGGATCCTGTTGTGTGTCCAACTAGGGGCGGCTTAAAGAAAAAGGAGGGTTGGGCTCCTACTGTGCGCCCAACGAAAGGCGGTTTAAAGAGAAAGGAGGATTGGGCTCCTATCTGGTTGTACGTGGTCAATGGCTTACAATAAGTGCACTCATGAAATGGTTCATTACTGATACACTTGTAGAGTGGCTTATTATAGATGCACTCGTGGAGTGGCTCATTACAGATGTACTGAATAAATTGCTCACTACGGATGCACTCATGGAATGTCTCACTATGGATGCACTCATCGAGTGGCTCACTATGGATGCACTTATGGAGTGACTCACTATGGATACACTAAGTAAGTGACTCCTTACGGATGCACTCACGGAGTGGCTTTGTGAGGAGGAGGAAGAGCTGTTCAGGGGAAGAGCTTGGTCCTCCCTTATCTTCTATTTATTTTCCCCCTTTTCCTCATCATTCTTTTTTCTCCTCTTTTTGCCTTGTAGTGACGAGGGGTATTTGTAATGCTCTGTGGGTGAAGATTTGGCACCAAGATCCATGACAGATGTCACCTCTAGGTTTGCTGACCACTAGGGAGCTGACGGGAGCCACATTTGTTAAGCGTCATCTTGCTATGTCAAGGAGGTCATGAGTGGTTCCCCAATCCAATTATCAAGTGGCTTCAGCATGCGCGTACTTTAGTTGCTCTGTTGGCGACCTGGCCGAGGGCCTTCCGGATTAGTCTATCTGGCTGTGTTGTCGGTCGGACTGTTAACGATTGTTCCCTTTCAGGCATAGCTCCCTAAGCCTCAGTTTGGTCACCACTATGGCCTACGGATTGGGATTGATCGATTTCTTTGTTGAGGCTTAGCCTACCATTTGTTGGGACCTTTGTCGCGCTAATAGTTGGGCTTCAGATTAGACTATCTCATGGTGTCACCAAACTTATCATTGGCCCCCCATGTCGAGAAACTGTGTTTCGCCAGTTCCCGGCATGTATGGTGATGGGATGTCTTTGTGCGCACCGACTTGCACGCTCCTTTCCCAGACACTTCCTTTCGAGGCTTTTCTCTTCAATATTCCTCGGTTCTTTTCATACGGAGCGTCATCTGAGCTAAACCTTTCTTGGAATGATTCTAGGTAACCCCAAGGCCTGGTGCTGACCTCCTGCTGATGGCGTTGTGGACATGACCTTCTAGATTAATGACTTCGTTGATCCCTACTTTGGCTATAAATAGGTGGACTATCCATACTCCATGCTATAAATCACCTTTCCTTTGAACAAGTGATGTGAGCGATTGAGCAAGGAGAGGGTACCAGGCCGCCATGGTGGAGGACTTGTGGGCGTTCTTCGGAGTTGAAAGTTGTGCTCAGAGCTTGCTTGAAATACCCGTTGCTGCCATTCCATGTCAACAAAAGTTTTGGGAGACTGAAAGCTGCGGTTAGAGCTTGCTATTATGTCCCTTCTAGGGTTGTTTCCCTATCGTGATGGGGGCAGCTCAGTTTTTGGGCCGCTGCCATGTTCCTCCTCCATGCTGGTGTTTGATGATGAAGCCTTTGGATAAACTTCGAGGCGTAAATGTTCTGTTGTGCCATCTTGGCTCGAGGGGGAAGCGTTTGGTCTTTGGTTCCTTTTGTCAGAGGGTTGCTTGCGGAGCTTGTTGGAAGGAGTCCTTTCGGAGTTCTACCATGGTCGGACTTTCATCGCTGTTATGGGTAGAGCTTTGCCCTCATAGGCTACGATCAATTTCGGTAAAGGATCTCTTTCTGGGAGGCCTTTCCTGTGATGACGGCAGTATCTCGCCCCTCCCTCGTCCGGGAATGGCATCCCATTCAGTCGCTACGACGCTTCGGCTCCTGGTCTGGGGGTTTGATAAGTGATGAATAGTTATTGGATACTTTAGTCGTTAATATCCTCCCAGACTAATTTTGCGGGCCAGCGCCCAGGGTATCTGTCCCATATGCTCCCTTTTTTTTCTTTTTGTCAAGTACGTCCACTAATATTAACTTTGTACTTTGTAAAGAAAATTAATGAAAGAAATTTCAGAACTTTGCTCTTTTTCTTGCCTTCTATCTCCTGACTTTTGACTTTGTTGTACGATCTTTGGTGGTTGGAATACCTACGTGTGCTTGTGACCTGATGGTCATCCGCCGACTTGGTAGTTCAATTTTATGGGGATTCAATGTGTGACGGTTCACCTTGACGCCTGGTCAGGGGTTGGCCGGTCGAATCGTCCCTAGAGTTGCCATATCGGAGACGATTCGGTCAGTTGCATTAGAGGAGCGCCAGGCCTAGGGTGCCACGCTAGCTTGGACGACGAAGTTGCTTGCATCATATCAGTGAGTGCTGTCTTTAGGGCGATGGATGGCCTGTCAGGTGTTGCTATAGCGAAGGCAACTTGAGTCAGTAGCGAGTTGACTTCGGTAGTTTCTGGCTATTCGAAGGCGAGTCAGGGTCCCAAGAGCTCTTGGAGGCTTTGGATCGGATCGTGTCACTCGAAGATGGGCCCTAGGGTAGCTGGCCACGGCTAGCTGACTTATCAACTGCATGCCCAAGATTGGGGCTGGGTTTTGGCCAACTTGCATCTCTTTGCATCAGTCTCTGTTGGAGAGTAACCTTCTTGGAGGCTTCAGGTCTTTGTATGGAAAAGATTTGGTGCCGCTCTTGTCAAGCGGCTCGTGCATTGCCGCTGGCTAGTGGGAATACTTCATTCTCCTATTCTCTGTGATTCTAGCCTTAGTTGTTATGATGAGAGGAGCCGTAGGTGCCTTGATCCTCGGCCCCTCGTCTTAGTGCCTGACCAGGGAGGTGCCGGCGGGCCCATGTTTAAGGTCATCTGTTTCGTGCGCCATTGTCATGTAGCGTTCTCTTGATGATGCCCTTGAGAGCTATCACCTGTTGGTTGATAAGCTAAGACTGGAGCATCTGGGAGCTGTCTTTGGGGGGTCACGTAGCCATCGCGTCAATCAAAGCGTCTAAACTCTTTGATTGTGGAGGCAATGCGATAGCCACCATAGTTGCTCATGATGATGCATGGGAAAGGGCGTGTTGCAGCACACTGGAGTGAGGGCATGTGTTGTGGTCATTATGGCGACAAGGCCCTTCAACTCCTTAGGGATTGACTATATAAATGCTGCATCAATCCCTTCTTTTCGTCGTTCCCTTTGCGTGGTGTGTGGGCATCCCCTTGGATGGCTCACCATGATGTTGTCGGTGTTCTCTTTTTCGTTGCATCCTCGTCGGAGGTGTTGCCCTATCTGCCTCTGTGCTTTCGATAGAGGGGAGTAGTGACGACGATCGGTCATTGAAGGAGATGGGGGTTGCCTTTTCAAAGAGCACCGTTGCCGGTAGTGTTGAGTTTCGCCCAACTACTCAGGCTCCGGAGCGTCAGAAGGTCCTAAGGGGGCCTCTTGGCGTTGAGTTCATCGGATCTTTTCATCCTCCTGATTGTAAGGCAAGATTTTACGAATTATTGCCTTTTATGGTTGTACTTCTCAGTGGCTCTTTCGCATGATTAACTCGTTCCTCTCTTTGGTTGTCATAGGGGGTGCTCTGCAATCTAGAGGAGAATATCCACTCTCTAGAGTAGAAGGTTGCCCGCCTTCTGTGTGATCGTGTCGACAAGGAGGAGATTGAGCGAAGGTTCAATGTTGTTGTTGGCGAGGTGCTTCAAAGTCAAGAGTGGGCCAACTACCTCAATTAGGCTTTGTCCGAGTCCGAGGCCGAAGCAGAAAGGCTCTTGGATGCCCACGCCCAGGCCTTGGCCCGGATCGCTATACTCGAGGACGAGTCTCAGACGAGGCAACTGCGACTCCTTAACCTGATGGATGCAAGAGCTGAGTGGGAGAGGGAGCCGATGTCCAAACTCTGTCTAGAGGAGGTGGCCTCGTTGCTAATGGGGCGATTTTAGGAGAGTGTCTGTTTCAATCGGCATATAGTCAACTTGAATACTCTAGACTTCCCCGCCGGCTATCTTGACGTGGGGAATGTTGGAGCTAGACGCCGGGAGGACGTCATTGTCTTTCCGGAGGAGGGATCGTGCTCTTAAGGGTGTGGTCACTCCGGGTAGCATGTAGGAGTATGTAGTTTCTCATTTTGTTCCGAGTTCGTCGGACGCCGTCATTGTATAATTAATAAAATGATCTAGCGATGTTGATTGTTGTTGTTCTGTTTCCTCGTGTGTCAAGCTCTTTCGTCCAACTTTGCTTTGACCATCATTGTACGTCGTGCGCTATCGGCTGTGACATTGTCTTTTTGTTACTCAACTATCGTCATTCGGATCGTGCGGGCGGTTGGAGCTTTGGTGGAGAGCTTGATATCGCTGTTAGGATCGCCATGGGATCCCACTCTGAGCCCCCAGTGTCGGAGGTCCTTTGGAGCTGAAGGAATCGTTGGAACCGCAGAGGCCGCTGAGGCACCTTCTTCGGCGCCTAGTTGAGAGAGGGTCTCGGCGTCACGTCGGGTCTTGTCTCCTTTGGCTGGCAACCTGGCTGGGCTTGCCTTCTGACAAGTGACGGTGTTGATAGGTGCTGGAGTCAAAGAGCTTCATCAACAGGGCTGCTTGACTCTTGCCTCGTCCTGTGGGAGCCCCAGGCTAGTTATCGTTCTTTCTTCGAACTAGTAGGTGACTCCTTCATCTCGGATGGGCAGCCATCCTTGCGTATTTGAGGCAAGTGGCAGTACAGCCGCTTCTTGCCTCTTTTTCTTTTTTTCTCTAGGTGCCTTGGCTCTCTCGTGCTCGTCCTCCCTGGAGGATGTCGTGACACAACCATGAGTGAACCTCGCTCAAGGTGATGGGTTTTTAGGCCACAGCCATAGGGCTTTGGCAGAATTATAGGTCATTGTCTACATGCTACCACTTTGGCATTCTTTCCTGTCAGGAAGACGTCATTGTTAGCATGCATCTGAGCCTAACCACCGACCATTATTCTCTGATGGCATTCGTCCCATTAGGAGTCGTCACATGCATGCTTAGAGAAGCCCCCTAAGGTTTTGATATCCGCCTGATGGGTGGTCTGACACTTGGTCTGTGAGCTCCCTGGGCCATGTGATTTTGATTGCTTTGGGCCTCTCGGCAGGCTTTGCCGAAATTTTTTGACCGTTTATAGCTTAGTTTTACGAGCGAGCCGCAACTCGTCTGATTTAGGGGTAGCATAGGTCGTTTGATTTTATACAATATCATGCAAGCATTTATGCAAATATATGCGAGATAAACACTATAACTATTTTATTAATCCAAACATGACACACATAACGAGTACGCTTTGTGATGCATGTTAAGTATACCTGGACTTGAGACATGGGAGCGGGTGGTACCCTCAGAGGTGGTTAGCGCCCGGTGTCTTGTGAATTAGTCAACGTCCCAAGCGCATAGCTCTTATATGTCAGGCTGGAGAATCATTGAGACAAGGCACGATCCTTCCCGCTTTGAGGGGGAAGCATGTGCTTGATGGTGGTCTCGTCAGTTGTCTCTCCTCTCCTCGGGGTAGGGCCTCCCAGCTTGGACTGTTGGGGTAGCATCCTTGGGTTGCAACTTTGCAAGACTCATTGTTGATAGTCCGTCGTGCATCGCGGTTGGATCCTAGTCGTCACGTGGGCACCTTGCTTGTTTGGGGCCGTAGATTGACCAGAGACTCTAGATTCTGATGTTGGACTGTTTTTTCCTACTCGGACAAGGTTGCAGTGTGGAGGAGGCATGGCAGTTTCTTGGTGCCTTCCTCGAATCCGCATAGTCATATTCCCTCTAATTCCCCTCGCTTGCGGGGAAGACGCGGCCTTTAAGATGTCAAGGGGGGTCCTAGCCTTCTATGGGTTCGGCGAGGATGGTGGACTCAAATGATCGTTCTTTCATGGTCATCGCAGAGACCTTTTTCATGGTTGAGGGGCGGCTGATCGTCGTAGCGGTGGCGCTGATCTCTCCTCAGTCTCTTTCCTGGTGATGGGGTAGTGAGGTGGAACTTTCTTTGGGTGCGGGCCGCTCGGCTCGGATCTTTCTTAATGCTGAGGTGGACATTCCATCGACATAGGATTCAGCCTGCCACGCTTCCTACAAATCTATCCCTCTGAGTGCGAAGCTTGTATGGGGGTAGGAAGAGCCCCCAGCTGTCGACACATCGAGTGCGGGCAGTGCAGCTCCCTAGCTCTCCCTGGGAGGGTGTTGTCGTCAATAGAGGTGTCGTTTCTAGTTGAGCTGTGTGCTGGAGTATTGGTATTGGCAGTTCTTGTTTGGTTGTTTAGTGGTAGTCAAACTTTTAGTCGTTTTTTCACAGACGGTGCCAATAATGTGTCTCTAGTCTTTGAATTGTGGTATGAATCATGGAGCTACTCAATTTTTCGTTAAGGGTCGAATTGGAGTGAGTCTGATCTCCATCGTTGCTAATTTAAAATTTACGCACCACAAATTATAAATAAGAGGTTAGAGTATTGGCGAGACTCACTCCTCATTTTATTCTCCGACGCTAAGTTAGAAATCTTTCTTAAGAAATAAAAAGATATAAGGAAGATATTAGATAATATAAAATTGCATATAAATGGGGGATGAAAGAGGAGGACTGGATCCTATTGTGCACCTAACAAGAGGTAGCTCACAAAAAAAGGAGGACTGGGCTCCTGCTGCATGCCTGATAGGGGGCAACTTAGAGAGAAAGGAGAATTGGGTTTTTGTTGTGCACCCGACGGGGGGCGGTTTAGAGGGAAAGGAGGATTGAGCTCCTATTATGTGCTCAACGAGGGGCAGCTTAGAGAGAAATGATGATTGAGCTCTTATCTAGTTGTATGTGATCATTTGTTTACTAGGATTGCACTTATGAAGTGGCTCATTACGAATGCACTCATGGAGTGGCTTTGTGGGAAGGAGAAAGAGCTGTTTAGGAAAAGAGCTTGGTTTTCCCTTGTCTTCCGTTCTTTTTCTCCCTTTTTCTCCTCTTTTTTTTTTTCTCCTCATTTGGCCTCGTGATGGCAAGTGGTATTTGTAATACTTTATTGGTGAAAATTTGGCATCAAGGTCTATGATAGGTGTCGCCTCCAGATTTGTTGGCAATTGGGAGGCTGATTGGAGCCGCTTTTTTCAGGTGTCACCTTGCTATGGTGGAAGAGGCCGTAAGTGTTCCCCCAATTCAACCGTCAGATGGCGTCAAGAAGGATTTTGCATGTGCGTACTCTAGCTACTCTATTGGCCACTTGCCCGAGGGCCTTTCAGATTGGTTCGTTGGGTTGTGTTGTCAGTCGGGCCATTGATACTTGTTCCTTTTGACGTATCACTCCTTGGGCCTCGTTCTAGTCGCCGCTATGGCTTACAAATTAGGTCGGATTGATCTCTTCGTTGAGACTTAGCCCACCACTTGTTGGACCATTTGTCGTGCTGATGGTTGGATCTAGAATTGGACTGGCCAATGGTGACACCGGACCCATAATATTTGTTACAAATTACTGATTGCCCGTTAATCTATTTAATCTCAAAATGTTACTACATATTGCTAAAATGTTTTCAATGGGACAGACAAAACTAGAAGGAATAGTGGCAGTGGCATTTTAACTATAATTGGATTATAATATTAATAGTACGAATCCGATCTAAATATATCAATTTAAATAATTAGTTATAATTTCATATATTATTCTTATAAATCCCAAACTCGGATGTGCCAATCTAATTACAAGGAATTGATAAATTAAAATTTATACAAGATCTTATCAGACAACCGTCTGAACACATAAATAAGAAATTAGATGGAGAATGCATAAGACTTACTAATAGAGAATGCGCTCGGAATCCAAGCATGAATCAAGAAATTAGGTGTGTTTTGTATTTTGTTATAGTTTTAAAGGTTATTCTGATTTTGTAATTTTGTTTTTGCTGTTTAGATAATTATGATACTTTATTTTAATAGCCATATGTCATTCTGATTTAGGAAGTTATATTCTGTATTTTTTATAGATTTGGAGTTGGGCAGCAGTATAATGACCCCTAATCTCTACGCTGCTTCAGTTGTTCATAGTGAATTGTTGGAATATTGTGCTATTTGCTCCAATCTTATCCAATTACCTATCCTCTTTTGTTGGATCCTTCTGCAATTCCCCCTTCTTTCTCAATTCTCTCTCCTCTCTTTCTTTCTCCATGCTGTCCTATGTCACTTTATGCATTTTGTGTTTTGGGACGCTCTGATATATGTATCTACGATGTTCCTAGTCTACAAGAGGGATGGAGGAAGGGATTTGAGCATCACGCGAGATTGAATGCATATCCTTCCTCTAGGCGAGAGGTTTTGAATAACTTGGCTAACCCTAGTTAGGGTACCTTCTAGAAAAAATATTGCTTCGTTCAACATGTTATCTGGCACATGCATGTGCCTCTGTAATGCAGTCTGACTGTTGTAGTCTTTATCAAATGTTATGCCATTTCGTCTTTCTGGCTTTCTTCTACTCAGCATGAGCAGGATATCCTGGATCAGCAGTTGCTACGTATATATTGTCATTTGGTAACGATTTCCATGCCATTTGAGCAATTTAATTTGTAGTGGATGGTAATACTGGGGCTATTGCAGGAACTAAGTTGAAGCTGCATAGTTAATAGCAAGTTATCTGATATATGGAAAATTTCCCTGCAGGTTACTGTTTTTATCAAAGCATGTAAATAGCAGATGGATATTCTTAAGGCTAGCATCATGGACGAAGACGCCAATTCAAAGAGCTGGCTTGGCATTAGTGCAGATAGTTCCAATGTTGATACAATAGCACACAAACATGGGTTGGTATGTTACCGACCTGTTTCTTATATTTTATGATCTATGTTCTTGCGTGGCCTAGATGTTGGTCCCCTATATTCTTCGTTGTGTCACGCCTTAATTGTTAATAGTACAAATTATGGGTTCCATCCCATTCCCCTATCTATGGACTTTGTTTTGTGTGAGGCGGTTGGTGATGTAGAACAAGCATCAAGAGAGGGAAGTGGTAAGGGGGAATAGAGGGGGAAGTGAAGGGTAAATAATGATAGAAGAGAAGATGGTAAAGAAATGAGACTAGAGGGCATCAAAACAGAATCCAAACTAGGGAATATAATATCCAGCTAGTGACTTAAATATTATCTCATTAAAGATGTCTGAAACTTACTGAGGTAAAAATTTATGAGTATCACTGAACTGAATACTTTTGTAATAACTAATCTGCAGTTATCTTTTCGACAAAAACGAAATAAAGTGGTATATTTGATATTCTACTTTGGGTTCCTGGACATGTACTCTATCATTCTCCCCCAATTGCTGAAAACTCATTTGTAAGTGTGAAGGAACTGCAGGAATAGGAAGGTGGTCATGTGAACAGAAAAGCTGGACGTTAGGCAGTGATAGCTCTTTTTGTGTTTTAGAGAATGCAGGATTTAGACTTCAATTTCTCATCTGGAATTGTGGAGAAAAT
Organism: Nepenthes mirabilis; assembly: GCA_025585075.1. NCBI lineage: Eukaryota > Viridiplantae > Streptophyta > Magnoliopsida > Caryophyllales > Nepenthaceae > Nepenthes > Nepenthes mirabilis. The sequence goes on from JAODPA010067103.1 coordinate 21,797, forward strand.
TTCTGCAAGAATAACAAAGTCAAGCCTCCTCAAAAGCATTCTAGACAGTCGGTTGTGGTTTTCTTCCATATCCTCTTCTTTTTGGGCGCTGTGCTCTTTGGTTGAGTAACAGGCCATGTGATCATCAAGTCTAGCATTACAGGCTGTTAGTTAGTGATACACATTCTAGAAAATTTTCAATTACTAAATGAAGACTTCCAACAATTTTTAGAATTCCATACATTTCCAGAATAGTCTATGAAGATAACATTGTCTATAATATTCTGAGACATCTTCATCTCCATTATTATTCCAACTTTACCATTTATAAATAGGTGGAAGATGTACATGCTAGTGTGTGAAAAAATCAAATTCAGAACTTGATGAGAGTGAAACCCAAATCCTCTATAATTTCTGTATTTTCCATATTTTTTCTTATATAAAAAAGACTCCCTTATTTCATTGCTAATTGTTCTATTCTTACTATCCTCATTTCTATTAAATTCTTAGAAGTGTATCAAAGCTGAGTCAGGTCATAAATCGAGCGTCAATCCATCACCCGATTATACTAAAGCTTTATTGTGTATTTTTGTACTATTGCCAAAACTTTGTTCAGTCATTGTGGAATTCACTTTTGTTATTGTCCTAATTTTTTCAAGAGAAAACTATGATTTTTAGAGTATCAAAATGAAGACATTTTTTTTGCTCTCAAAAGTTATGGGACATTGTACAAGATGGATTTATGAATCCAAAAGATCTTTCAATCCTCGCTGCAATTCAGAAAAAAGGAGTTAATGGAAGACCAGTAGAAGGATTCACCGGCCGTATTCATTTACAACAAGCTTTGGTGGAGACAATTTTTTAAGGATTATGGGAGCTACCGGTGCTAAAATGCTTGGACTATTCTGCAAATGCGTTTTAAGACAATGAAAATGCGCGTTCGGTGAAACTTTAATCTCTAAAATGGGAGTTTCAATCACTTAGAATGGGAGATTTTGATGTAAAAGGTTATTATTTTAGAATTAAAGAAATAGTGACTCAAATGAGAGTCTATAGGAAAGATATTCTGATAAGAGAATCATTGAGAAAAATTTAATCACTATTCCTCAAAAATATGATTCTGATGCGTACCTAGATCCGACTTCGAACAGATTCGGATTAGTCTGGATAGCTTGACCCGGCTCCGTTCACTGAGTCTGAATTCTGCACACCACTAAAGTGAACGAGTGGTCAGTGTGTCGGCGGGAGGTTATCCCACCGAAAACACTCTGGCGTTCAAGTCAGTAAAAAGTCTTCGAAGTAAGGAAGGTAAACTGATAAGTAAAGGAGAGAGAGAGAGAGTAGGATGGTCGGGAGTGTTGGCTCGTTGAGAATGTGAGTTCTCACTTCCTGCTCACAGAGAGCGTGCGGAAGCGACGTCCTGAAAGCGTGAAAGCTTTAGGAAACGATTCTCAGAAAGCCGAAATGGTCTCCTGGAATCCGGAGGCCTTTGGTGGGATTGGAGGATGAACGTTTGTGTAGAGAGAAAGAGAAGATGAGTCTCTATTCAAACTCTGTAAGCGTTTGTGGGTTAGACTGTAGGAAGTCTTTCAGGAAGCTTGTTCTGGGTCTTCTCAAGAAGACAAGCTAGAAAGTGAGTAAGAGAGATTCTGTTTCTGAGTAAGCTTGCGTGTTCGTTCGTGAGCATGTGTGTGTCTTCCAGAACGAAGACTTCAAGCTTATATGGATAGCAGGAGAGACACATTCTCTGGGCAAGGTGGCGTGTTCTTCCGGGACTGGCAATGGTGGCCTTCTCAGAGTTGGTAGGTTTGACAGTCGTGATTTGATGGATCCTTTTCCTGCTGAACAGTATAACGGATATTCAAATTGTCTCAGCTCTTTGTGACCGTTTTGACTCCAATGGTGGCGCTGACTTCCTTGTTGCCTTTTTGGAGAAGATCAGCTTTTAGGAAAGCAGATGATCATGAAAGGATCGTTGCTTTTCGTGCACAAGTCCGCCTGCCAATTTGGGCTTGGGCCATAGCAGGTTTAACGCCTTTTTGGGCCTATTGCTACAGTACATCTAGTCAACGCTCGAGTTGACCGTCTGTACGCGAGTTGGCCACCTGCCGGTGTCTTCGACGGTCAACGCTAGCGTTGACCGTCTTGGGCCTTTCAGGATTTGGGCCTTCGCCTCCTGTTGGGCCGTTATTTGAGTTGACCGTCCAGCAGGCCATTTGGGTCTTCTTTGATTGTGGGTCAGCCCATATTATGATATACCCATTAGATTCAATTGTTACTATAATTGAACAAACAATAGATCTGTTAACTTTTAACAATGACAGAACTAATAGGCTTTCTACAAGCTTATTGGCAAAGATTGAGTAGGCATGAGAATGATCTCGGAGAAAATTCTTTTCAATCTTAACTTAAAAAATGTCTCAAAATTATAAAAATGGTAGAGAGAAAGTAGATCATTCTAGTGGGAAAAACTCTAGAAATAGAGAAAATTAGAGATTTAATCTCATGGAGAAAAATAATAAATATCCTTTATGTGGTATTCGCAAAAGAAAAAAAAAAAACTAGTCATAAGGAGAAGGATTGTTGGGATTGTGGAAAGACATGATATATTGCAAAAAGTTTGGCCACATCGTGAAAGGTTTTCACATAAAAAAATTCATTAAGCAAATTATAGTGAAAAGCTATAAAAGAAGGAGCAGCTATTCTATGTCAGCCAAGCTACTAAAGAGGAAAACAAAGGTGAATGGTATTTGCATATCAATTACAATAACCATGTGATAGTGGATGAAAGTATATTTTACAAAATAGATGTCATTAAAACCACAAGTTCGCATGGGCAATGGTATATTAGTTTTTCAATTGGTGATCCAATGATTCTTGTTTAGGGAATCTTTGGGTTTAGCTCAAGGGTTTTATTGAATCATCATGGTTCTAGTATGAATATGAGAGGCAAGTACACTCTTGCAATTGAGACAAAGAAAGGTACGTGACTTATCAAAAAAGTCTTACTCGTGTCTAGTTTAAAAGAGAATCTTCTAAGTGTTGGCCAAATGATACAAATTGGCTATGTTCTCTATTTTAAAGGGAATTACTGCAAAATATGTAACTATAATAATAAGAATTTTATAATAGCACAAGTAAAGATGAATGGAAGTAGAAGCTTTCCAATACTATGGAGATATGTCACAAATGTTGCCATGAAAATGCAAATTAACAATACATGGCTATGTATCGGAGATTTGGGCACTTCAATATTCATGCATTGAAGATCTTACATCAAAATAATATGATAAGAGATTTTCCATTTGAAGATGTATGTGAAAGCTGCCTCCTTGGCAAGGAACATCAGCTATCTTTTTATCAGAAAAGTCTTAGAGAGTTACGAAACCATTGGAGTTAATACACACAAATATATGTGGCCTAAGAAAACTCCATCTCTTGATAATAATAGGTACTTCATTCTCTTTATTATTGATTATATTAGAATGGCATGGGTCTATTTTATGTATGAATAAACAAAAACACTATAAATATTCAAAAGTAAAAAAACTTTGTCGAAAAACAAAGTTAATAGCATATCAAAATGATCAAAAGTGATTGAGATAAAAAAATATAACTCTTATGAGTTTGATAAATTTTGTGAAGAGGAAGGGTTGAACGATCAACTTATAGTTAGTTACACTCCGCAATAAAATAGGATGTTTGAAAGGAATAACAACGCTATCACGGAGACCGTTAGGTCAATGCTCAATGAAAAAGAATTGCCTAACATGTTTTAGGTAGTGGTAGTCTACATAGCAGCGTATCTATTAAACAGGTGTCTAACAAAGGCATCTAAGGTAAACCTTCTATTGAAGCTTGGAGCAAATGAAAGCCTTTAGCTATACACCCGAAAATCTTCGGGTGTATACACTACATTCATGTTCCAAAAGAGAAAAGGGCACAAGTTAGAAGATAAGAGTGAAAGAGGCATCTCCTTGAAATCAAAAGGATATTGTGTTTATATTCTAAAGACTAAGAAGCTCACTATTAGTGGAGATATTGAATGCGATCAAAATGCTATTTATAATTGGAAAAACAAGCAAATTAAGAAGAATTATATAAATATGCCTAAACAACAATCCCATGAGGAGGAAATCGTTCCTAAAACTAAAAGACCCGGTACACAAATTAATATTTTTGCACCATCATCACCACTTTAAGAAACCTGTTTTCCTGACTTTATTCCAAAGAGGACAAGATCCTTAAAACAGATTAAGAAACTTGCAATTTTACCATACTTGTGCTGGAAAACGTTGAAGTTTTATTTAGACAAGAAGTATGGGTCAAACCAATGGAAGAAGAGATTAAAATGATCGAAAAGAATAATATATGCGTGCTAGTGGATTTACCCAACGAGAAGAGATCATTGTGATAAAATGGATTTATAAGACAAAGCTAAACCTTGATGGCTTAATGCAAAAGTACAAGGTAAGGCTAGTAGCAAAAGATTACTGACAACTTTAAAAAATTGATAACAATGAAACATTTCCCCCAATTGCTTGCCTAGACATAATAAGAGCACTAATTGCTCTTACTGCTCGAAAGCAGTGAAGCATCCATCAACTAGATGTCAAATTAGCATTTTTCAATGGAGAACTTGAGCAAGAGACATACGTGGAGCAATCAAAAAGTCTTTATAATTACATAAAATGAAACTAAAGTCTTGAGACTGGGGAAGCTCTATAAGAGGTGAATGAGCCCCATTAGCTTGGTATAGCAAAATTAATGGATATTTTACCAAGGATTCAGGATGAACAAAAGTGAGCTAACTCTATATATCAAAACTCAAGGGCAGAACACTCTTATTATCTCTCTCTATGTAGATAATCTGATCTACACAGGAAATAATAAGAAGATGTGAGAATTTAAGGAGGATATGTTGAAGACATTTGAGATGAATAATCTTGGTCTGATGCACTACTTTGTTGGATTAGAGGATAATTAAGGGAGAGATGGCATATTTTTCTCCCAAAACCAGCACACAGAAGGTCTATAAAAGAAGTTCAAAATAAATGTATGTAAGGCAGTTGCTATTCCACTTGTTGTAAATCAGAAGCTAAAGAAAGAAGATGAACCTTCAAAAGCAAATGCTTCAATGTATAGAAGCATGATTGGAAGCGTTCTACATCTCACAGCAATATGTCTTGGTATCACGTACACTATAGGTTTTTTATCAAGATTTATGCAAAGCCTAAGTCAGGAGCACTATCAAGTAGCAAAGAGTATCCATAGATACTTACAAGGTGCTAAGGATTTCAGTATATAATATAATCCTACAGTTGATTCAAGGCTGCTACACTGATAGTGACTGGGCAGGATCAATGAGTGACATAAAAAGCACTTTAGGCTACACATTTTCGCTCAAATTAGGCGTATTCTCTTAGGTATCAAAGAAGTAAGAGATAGTGGCACAATCGTCGATTAAAACTGAGTATGTTGTTACTGTAACAAGTATAAGTTAAGCAATCTGGTTATGAAGAATACTGGAAGACATGGGTGAACAACCAAAAAAATCTACCAAGATATGCTGCGATAACAGATCAGCAATCACAATGGCAAATAATCCAGTATATCATAGTAGAACAAAACACATTGCCATCAAATATCACTTCATTAGAGAAGCTGAAGTAAGGAAAGAAATACAACTTCAATATTGCAAAATTGAAGACAGACTTGCTAATATATTCACTAAAAGCTCTGCTAAGATCAAAGTTCGAGCAATTACGAAGCAAGTTTGGAGTTTCGAAAATGTGCATCAATGAGGAGTGTTAATAATACATATTTTAGAAACTTCTTAATTACTAAAGGAAGACTTCCATACATTTAAAGATAACATTATCGATAATATTCTAGAATATTTCCACCTCCATTGTTACACTGGCTTTACCATTTATAAATATGTGGAAGATATACAATGCTAGTGTGTGGGAAAATCAAATCAAAAATTGTGAGAGTGACCCAAATCATTTGCTTTCCCATCATCCACAATGTCCATAAGATGCCAACTTTCTTACTTAGAAAATAAAATAAATCAACTAATCCGTCACCTTCTAAATCCAAGAGTGGCATCTGTAATGGCACACAATCCATAGTTTTTGATAAGGAGGTTTTCAACCACCAAGACTACAACTTATCTGCTATCGCCATGTAGTTCTGTAAATGGGTATTTCCTGATTTACAGGGTATTGAAAACAAAAGCCCCTTACAAGTCTCATTATAAGCTACCATCCTTGAGTTGTGTGCAAAAATGGTTCTGCATCTTCTTTAATCGTCTAATCAATCTAATCATGCAAAACAGATTTTTTGCATTTGCAACCAGTCTGACTGCAGATATTTACTAATAATTTGTCAAATGTATCCTGCTTCTGTTGTCAATTTTCATTGGACAAATGGTCCAGGAGAGCTAACTCAAGAAGGGAGAGTTATTAACTAAATTCTGAATTGTATCCTGTTTCTGGACTCAATTCCATTTCGACAAGTTGTCCAGGCTTTGCCGGGGAAAAGGGAAAATAGAAGCACAGAGAGAGAGAGAGAGAGAGAGAGAGAGAGAGAGAGAGATTCATTTATGAGGAAATGTAAGTCAGTCATGAAAGCTGATGAATGCTTGAAATGGAAGCCAGTTGAATATACTTTGGAAAATTGAACCAATCTTTAGGCTGAGCATAACAGAATTAATCTAGATGCTAAGATCTATATGATTCTCTGTAGAGTGATTCTGAATAGTGCTTCGGTACTTTATTGTGATATCCTTTCTTTATTGTGTAGGTTTTGATCTTGAGTGAAGAGCTTCATTCAGTTGCATCACAGTTTGATCTTCTTAGAGCTATACAATTTCAAGATGCTATCAATTGAGCAATGCCACGAAGGAAACTGAGCTGTGTGCCTATCTCAAATTCAGTACATCACTCTAAGGTAGAATACGGAGAGGGGAAGGAACCAGATGAGATTGAATTGAATTCTTGGAAAGCCCAACAGCAACTATTGGACTATGAATTGTGTGCTCTTCAGGTTTTGGCATTTTTGCACCACACATCACACTAACTGTACTTACTATTGAGAATAGTGAAAGATGCATATTTCACTTCATAGATATCTTAATTGAGTATTGAAGTAGCCAAACAATCAAGTTGGAGCCATGGAACCCCCCCCCTCCCCCCCCCCTTCAAAAAAGAAAAAAGGGACCACGAATTTATGTTTTCATCCTTGAATCTTTCCTGCAATTGCCTTTCATGCAATTTAGTCTGCTTGATTTGTATTATAATTTATTGGGATGGATTATGTTGTGATAGTCTTTTGCCTTGGAGTGCTATTATGGTTCTCTTGGTGGAAAGATTTTTATATTCATCCAACGGTTAGAATTAAAAGTTATGTGGATGAACGGTAAAAATTGCATCAAATGATTCAAATAACTATTTATTCTTCACTATTCATTTACCTAGTTTCTAATTATGTTCATTGAGTGGATATGGGATCCTCCTTATTAGGAGGACCATAACAGCTCTCTTTGCCTTGTTGCAGAATGATGATGTTTTTTGTGGGAGTGTGATGGTGGAGAAGGTGGTGGTTTAAAGGAAAATTAACTATTTTAAGGACTATTTTTTCTATATTTTATTTCCTCTATATTGTTGGACTACGAACACAGTTGACATTTTGATTCAGAGTTGCAGAGGAAGAACATGAAACTTTCCACAAACTGCATGAAGCTGAGATGCATTGTTTCCCAAATAGGAGTAATTACTAAAGCTTTATCTATCAGAGAAAGAAATAATATTCAACAACCTATGGATTCAAATCCTGTGTGAGTTTGAATAATAGCTCCTGCTTATATACAATGGGCATACAACTTAGCATTTCCAGTATCTTTGTTCCTTCCCATTTTGCTGTAATATTCTTGTTCATTCCCTTGTCTAATTATCATTTTCTTTCCTTTTTTTGCTGGTCTCACTTGCTCATGAATTCATATGCTTGTGAGCGCATTATGTACTGATATTTGATAAAGTAGCAGAATCCATAAGGGCATATGATCTGTGTCACCAGATCGGGAACACAATATTGTTATCCTGTCCCCATTATCGATATTTTACAATATCATGATGAATTCACAATATTCAAATTATCGGCTAATATTTGCCCATCATATATCAATTCGTAATTTTCTTTTTTTTTTTTGGCGTCCGATCTCGATATGTGTTACTCGATATAGCTGATATTGATACAGTCTCAAACGGTACCAATATTTTAATTTATCCACTTTTGGCTCTTTTTTGGTTTAGATTGGTATTCTTTTAGAAACTTATAGGTCTGTAAAACAACGTCCTGCTTTTTCCTTTTTCTTTTTTCTTGTATCTCTTTTGAATTTGTTGTATTGGTAGTTGAAGTGAGAAAAAATGTGGAGCTGGGTAATAAAGAGCTGTCTCAGGCCATTCAACTGAAAAACAGCACCAGGACTTTTCTCTTTATATTTCTGTTTGCACTTGCCTTTTTCTGCCCTCTTTCTTGATTGGTATAGCTGACATAGATAGATAATATTATATCAAAGAAACAAAAAACGAGGAAGATACGACACAGAGTCTGTTCACTCGTGATGAGCTACCCGTGACCCACACAAAAAAATTTTTCCCCATCATGTTTCATAGCCTTTCTTCGAGTAGTCCTTTGTCATTTTGTGACAACAAGAAAGACATTAATGCGTATTTGATTATGGGAAAGATGAATATTTGGTGGGAGTATATTTTTTGAGGGAGATAATATTATTCTATTTTCAGAGCAGATATGTTTTATATTTTTTTATGGGTAGATGTTTCATGGGAGATCATGTTTTATGTATTGTATGTTTTGGGACATTTGATATCTATGATGATTTTGCTACATTGTTGTATTTGCCTATCATCTATTGGGTATGTGTTGAATTTGTGATTTGTGCAGGTTTGCTGTTCATCAGTGAGTCTACGGTGTAGGGTGCTTAGTGAAGATAATGATTAGGTGAGTATCGGTTTCCATAATACCATATTATATTATGTTTTCTCACAAAAAAATTGCTAAAATGAGAAATTGTTAAGTCTGTCTTTAGTATTTTGGTGAAATTTTGTGACACATTTGAGTCTCTTATTTTAGTTTGTGTTCGGTGACCTTGGTTGTCTTGGGTTTGAAATTGGCTAAGCCCGAACTTTTGATTTTAACCCATACTGAACTTTTCCGGATTCGATATGTGATTGCTGTGAGAATCTAGTCTGTGCCCAATCTTTTGAGATTTGATTTGAATTCAGGCTGGTGATATCAGCATGAATTCATCTTTTGCCGAAATTTTGTGTGCTCAAGTGTTTGCACTTCAATTCATATTATATGAATGTGAATGTTACTGGTTTATGTTATGTGTGCTCAAGTGTTTCAGTTTAATTTATATTATATGAATGTGAATGTTACTGGTTTATGTTCATTTTATATTATATGGAATCTGGTAGAGTCTAATCACAGTGTTTTTACTTGGTCTGAGAACTCTAGTTTGTATCTTTGATCCCAAGCCTCGGAAAGTCCAATGTTTATTAATAATTTATAAATTTTCAATCATTATAAAATTTATTAATTTATAAATTATTTGACAATTTTTGTTATTTTCAATCATTCCCAGGGAAGCTTAGGAAGAACAAGACTATGGGGATGTAGGTCCATACCCGTAGTTCAAAGCAGATAATATGTTATTACGTAGACTTATTTGTTATATGATGATGTCAAGTACAATTTTAGCCGGAAAATGTGTAGATGTGAGTCGGGTCAGTCTTGGGTCGTGCCACATCACAGCTTTTAGTTCTGTTGAATATAGAAAAATATGCATGATCAACAAGGCTCGCTGTTCTTTGTACATAGCCATATGTTGAAGATTTAATAACTAAAATATCACTTTTGTGATAATTAAATTCACAAATAATGTCACCAAAGATGCTAATATTATCGTATTTAAAACCATTTCATTGTGGTTGAATCAATCTAAGACTTGTGTGCTCCAGATGTTACCCTATGTTTGATAAAATTATTTATTGGATAATTTGAGTAAATTGGAGTGAAAAGAAAGTAAGTGATGTGGAGTGAATTATTTATTATTTATTATTTTATATTAATTGAATAAATATGTGACCTGATACTTGTAAGTGTGAGGATTTTCTTTTTCACTTGAGACGGTTTTGAGAAAGTGGCATTTGGACCCACGTACATTTAAAGGGGGTGAAGTGATGTTTCTTCGCATAAGTATTAAATGAAAATTCATAGATTTAATATATGTTGATGGGTCCAGCAATTATGGGCCCAAAGGGTTAGGTCTTACAGTATGCTCAAAATTTAATATCATTCTTTGAAAGTGAAGAGTTCTACGTTGCTTTTGTAAATTGAGTGCATATGTAAAATACAATATAAAGTCAGACTCTCTCAAGCTTGAAAGGAGAAGCTCAAAAAGCTTTAAGGAGTTTCACAAAGCTCTAAATGGCTCAACATTCCCAGTAATGGAGCCTATCATCTGTTGAGAAGTTGTCCTCCTTCCGAGAAGCCTATCCTCCATTGAGGAATTGGCCTCTGCTGGGAAATGAGAGCACTCTTCCCCGGAGCCAGGAGTCCTCCATCCCAAGAGCACTCCGTTCTGGAGTCAGGAGTCCTCCATCCCAAGAGCCTTCCATCCCAGAGTTAGAAGCACTCCGTCTTGAAGCCAAGAGTTCTTCAGTCTTGGAGGTCCTTAGCCTAGAGGTTCTCAGCTCTCCATCCAGGAGGCACTCAGTTCTCCTCCTAGGAGGTCCTTAACCCTCCTCCTTTCCAGGAGGTATGGAGGTTCTTAACTCTCCTTCTTCCAAGAGGTATGGAGGTCCTCAGCCCTCCTCCATCCAGGAGATAATCAGTCCTCCTCCTATGATGTCCTCAACTCTCCTCCTTCCAGGAGACATGAAAGTCCTCAGCCAACCTTTTTTCCAGGAGGCCCTCGGCCTTCCTTCTTTCAGTATGGAGGTCTCTAACCAGGAGGTCCTCAACCTCCTCCTTCCGGCATGGAGGTCCTCCGTCAGGAGGTCCTTAGCCTCCTCCTTCCAGCATAGAGGTCCCTAGCCAGGAGGCCTTCAACCTCTCCGTCCATCATAGAGGCCCTTAGCCCTTCTCCTTTTAGCATAGAGGTCCCCAACTAGGAGGTCCTCAGTCTCCTCCTTCCAGTATGGAGGTTCCTAACTAGGAGGTTCCCAACCCTCCATTCAGGAGGCCCTCAGTCATCCATCCAATTAGGAGGCCCTTAGTCCTCCTTCAGCACAAGGACTCACAGCCCTCCATTCAGCGAAGAGGCATTCCACTCTCTTCCTCCATGGAGCTCAATCTTCCGCATGGTGAGACGCCTCTCTGCTGAGCGCGTCACTAAATCGTCCTCTGCAGGCAGACCTCTAAATCGCCCCTCTGTCGGGCGTGCCTCTAAACCGCTCTCCGTCGGGCGCGCCTTTAAACCGCCCCTCCGTCGGGCGCATCCATAGAGCTCAATCCTCCAAATGTATCCCATTCACACTCTCCTCATTTCCGCATTTTAAGCATGCTTTCCTTCGTTTATTACGAAATACATCTGACTTGAATATCGGAGTGGTGATAGTGAGATAACCTTCTACCGCCTTTTGACCTTTTATTTGTAGTTTATATTGTACAGGTTTCAGGTTATCGGCGACGGAAATCGAACCCAATCTAGATCTACTCGCAGCGAAAGATTGGAAGGCTTATTAATCCGTACAACAATTGAAAATCCGAGACGCAGCATATGTGAAAAATTATA
>JAODPA010067104.1:0-10687 GCA_025585075.1 Nepenthes mirabilis
TATATTTTAAAATGTTAAAAACTTATCTTTTTTTAACCGTTTGAATTAATTAAAATGAAAACTTCTCTGCAATTGATCAGTTCGATTCCCGCTAATCTCACCTCTTCCCCCCTTTCTCTCTCTATTTCTTTTCGAATACCCTTCGATCTCCGAGCTGCGGCGATGAACAGTGGAGCCCGGGATTTAGCGATGATACGGATTTGTTCTGCCGGTGGTGGCAATCGAATACTGAATCTCGATCAAAGAATGCCATGAGAATTCAAGCCTCTCAAAACCAGGAAGAGTGTGGGGAATGTCAACAAGGAGACGGATTGCTTGCCATTGAAATTGAACCAACCCGCTGTTACTGTGGATTGGAAGGGGATTTTGAAGTACGAGTTGAATATTGATGCGGAGATAGGCAAGTTATCGTGGTTTCACGTTGCTGAGTTTGATGGAACTGTGAATAAGACAGTGCAGAGGGTTTTTGACGTGTTGGTTAATGAGGTGAATGAGAATCGTGTTCGTGTGTTTCAATTTCTACTCATGATTGGCGTTACGTTGCTAAGAATTTGAGCAGCACTACGTTTCTGTCTGGTTGATTCCCGTCGTCGGGACGCCTATCGTCTAAGAGCTAGAGACTTATCCGCTTGTTCCTGAAGATCTGGCCACTGTTCCTGATCAAGGTATGCGAAAAGTGATAGGATACTGAAGAAAACTTGTGAATTTTGATTTTTTTTTAATTTTTAGTTATTAGGTTGTGAATGGATTGTGAATTTGAAGTACAAACTTCTATGCATGCCTTGATTTTTGATTGACTTTCTTTGTTAAAATTGCCTGTTGAAGAAATGTTTTGGTAAAGATTTTCACATAATAGAAGAATTAGGGCACATTTCTCATTAGATGCAATAGGGTTAATGTATAGGGTATATTTGTAATCCTATTCTAGGAGAAATTATTAATAACAGGAAACTAAAGATTATGGAATTAAATGACTATACAAATTAAAACCACTAATTAATTTTAAGGGATATAACTAAACATTGGGGATATACAATGATATGTATGACTCTAATTTATGATCTTCATTTATCATCTTGATTTTAGAGGGATTTCTTTTGTCATGCCCCCACAAGATGGAGCTTTGTGAGGAGATTCCAATATTGTCATTCAATAGGAGAAACTGAGCTTTCGGAAGAGGTTCATTTAGAGTATCTGCAAGCTGATCAGTAAAGGAGACATGAGCCATCTTAAGAGTGCCACTTTGAACTTGTTCTTGAATGAAGTGATAATTTGAAGCCACATGTTTCATGTGGGAGTGAAAAATTGGATTGGAGCATATATTCATCGCACCAACATTATCGCGGTAAATCACCAGTTGCAATGAAAGTGGAATACCAAGTTTAGTGAGAAGAGAGCAAATCCAACGGATCTCAGCTAAGGTAGTTGCAACATAAAGATATTCAACCTCGGTGAATGAGCAAGCCACAGTTTGCTGCTCCTTAGAGCTCCAAGAAATAGGATTTTTGCCACAGTTCGCTGCTTCTAAGGGCTCCAAGAAATAGGCACTAGTGGAGGTGAAATATCTTTATTACCTGCCCAGTTTGTATCAGAAGACACATGGAGGGATAACAATGGGTGGCCATAGAGAATAACACCACGATCTAATGTCCCATAGAGGTAGCAAGGCAGTTGCTTAACAACAGTCCAATGGCTAATAGTAGGTCGATGCATAAACAAATACAAATTATTGATTGTATAAGCAAGGTCGGGACATGTAAGTGACAAATATTGAAGGCTTCCAACAATGGTATAATACCGGGAGGGATCAGAGAGTATTCTGCCAGAGTGGAGGGTAAGAACAGGAGCAGTTGCAAGTATTGTGGCGACAGGCTTTGCATCTGTCATTTGTGTTTGAGCAAGAAGATCCTTTATGTATTGGTGTTGAGATAGAAATAATCCGTGGGAATGAGGAATCATCTCAACGCCGATAAAGTAAGCTAATGGTCCAAGATCCTTGAGGGAGAATCGGTGAGCATTAGCAAGGAGTTGGATGAACTTTTGCTGAACCACATTATTATTGCCCGTAGTAATCATAATGCTGTTAACATAAACCAAAAGGTAGATCATTATACCTCCATCGTTGAGGACAAATAGAGAGGTGTATGCATGAGAGTTGTTAAAGCCAGAGGTGATAAGAAATTAGCACCACTCATGATACCATGCTTGAGGTGCTTGTTTAAGCCCATAAATAGCCTTACGATAAATGTGGTCATGATCAATAAGATTTTGTGGTTGAGTCATATATACATTCTTAGAAAAGAGTACCCTAGAGGAAGGCATTGTTTACATTAAATTTCCAAATGGACCAACCATGGTTGATAGCAAGACTATGAACTACTTGGACAATGGTGGGCTCGACAACTGGGCTGGAAATTTCATAATAGTCTATTTCTGGGCGCTGATGAAATCGCTTTGTTAAAGGGAAAGTCTTGTACTTGTCAATTAATCTATCAAATAAATGCTTTACATGAAAAATTCACTTTCAACCAACTAGATTTTGTGTTGTGTCTAAGGGATCTAGTTTCCATGTCCCATTCTGAACAAAAGTATCATACTCATCAGACATTGCCTAATGCCACTTGGGATTCTTGATGGTTTGAGTCACGGATGTTAGTTCAAGGTCATTAAAAGTAGCAAGATAAGCGGTTAGGTTTAGTTTAGTGATTGGCCCATAAATATCATTTTTTGGATCGAGTGATAATAACCTGGGGAGTAGAGTCTAAAGAGGTTGAAGAGTGGATCGTTGATTCGGTTGAGGACGTCTTTGATGGAGGTGAGATGGAAGAAATGGAGCTCCACTATGCAGAGAATAAGGACTTGGAGACATGACATGGGAAAGTGGGTGATGTAGCGTTGGTGCATGGATTTGGGTCGTGCATAAGATGAAGAGAGAGGGGAAGGTTGCGGTGCATGTGGTTCACAAATGTAAGCATTGTTGATGAGGTGCTGGTAATTGGAAAGGTAGACACAGAGGGACGTCAGTTAGAAATTGTGTTAGAGGAATGATTGTCTAGATGAGACTTAGGTGAAGTAAATGGAAAAATAAACTCGACAAACTTGATTTTATGCGATGTGTGTATACAAGCAAAGGTGGGTTCAAGATATAGTTAAGGGCTTTGAGTGGAAGAGTAACCTAGAAAAACACAGGGAGAAGAACGAGGTGCAAGTTTGTACGGTGGATATGGCCAAAGCTATGGATAAGAAAGACATCTAAAACTATAAAGTTTAGAGTAGTTTGGAGGATAGCCAAAAGGTTTCTCAAAAGGGGAGAGAAGATGAAGTGTGGGGGTGGGTAATCGGTTGATGAGATAGATAGCATTGGTGAATGCATAGGCCGAGTAAATTATCGGCATAGATGTGTGAAAGTGAAGGGACAGACGAGTTTCAACTATATGACAGTAATAATATCCAAAATATCCATTGTGTTCTGGTACGTGAGGGGGTGTAATGAAATGAGAGATACTATTGGTAGCTAAAAATGAAGGGAGAGCTTGATATTCCCCACCATTATCCGAATAAAGTGTGATAATGTTCTTATTAAGAAATTTCAGCAAGTGATTTAAATCGAACAAATGCATTATGAATTTGGGATTTTCGTTTTAATGGTTAAAACTATATGTACTTTGTAAAATGATCAACAAAAATAATATGTTGTTGAAATCATCGACTGAGTGAATGGTAAAAGTCCACCACAGTAGAGAAGATAATTTCTGGAGGAGGGGAATTGACAAGAGAAGAAGTTGAGAAAGGAAACTTGTGTTTTTTATTGCATTGACATGACTTATAATTGAAATTCAAATTTAAAGGAATTGACAAGTTTAGATGAAAGTTATAAATGAATGTTTGTAGATGGGAAGATGATGGGTGCCCTAGTCTGTGATGCCACTCGGACAAAGTGGTCTTGACATTTAAGAAAGCCACTAATGGAGAAGACTTGATTGAAAAAGTCAGCCACTTTTGCACGCAATCATTAACCCAACCTTGCAAAAGCATTGGCCCCATGTTCATATCCTTCATAAGAAAGGAAGTGGGTAAGAATTCAATTGCGGTATTATTTGTTTGACAAACTTGAGAAATAGAAATAAGATTATTTGTCTTGGTAGAAACAAAACGAACATTTTTTAATAAAATGTGTGCAATGGTATATAGAGAGATGTTAAAGCATTATAAGTCATAGAGGGACCCGTGCCATCACCAATCACTATGTCATCAGAACTATCATAGGGAGCATGAATGGAGAGATTACTTAGATAGGCAATATCATGGTGAGAAGCTCCATTGTCCAAAAGCTAGCTAGGACTATTAAATGTGTTGGCGGTTCCAAGGTTAGCATATGTTTGCCATGGTGCCGAAGAATGAGGTTGCCATTTGGAGTTTGATGCAAAGGTGGAGGTGTTGTAAAGTT
Organism: Nepenthes mirabilis; assembly: GCA_025585075.1. NCBI lineage: Eukaryota > Viridiplantae > Streptophyta > Magnoliopsida > Caryophyllales > Nepenthaceae > Nepenthes > Nepenthes mirabilis. The sequence goes on from JAODPA010067104.1 coordinate 4,448, forward strand.
GAATGCATTTGACGAAGTATAGGAAATTATGTGATAGTGTGTCCTTGAACACGACACCATTGACAGTGACCTAGTTATGGCTGAGATGAAGGATGCTTATCTTGGGCTATGGTGCTTTTGGATCTTGAGAGTTGGATTGAACACCAAATGATGGTGGGGTGCAGGATGCCTATGGTGAGCGCTAACTTATATTGCCAAGGTGTCTCTGATTAGATCGGAAATTCTCTACATTTGCAGAGTTAGGAAGTGGAGAAGAAGTGGAATGATGGAGACTCAACGAGAGTTCTTTGTTGTTTATCTTCTCATGTAGTTCATCAAATGCAATTGGCATGTCACATCCATCACTAACATCAACAATAGGCATGTATTCATTGTCAAGGCAGTCAAGGATCTTTTCAATGAGATCCTCATGGTCCATAGCGTTGGGGATCGATCAGCAAGTCAGTTAGACCGAGAAGAAAAAAACAATAATGACAATGACAATTACCAGATGAAAAATAATTACACAATAGAGAGAAAAAATGAGATATGTATAATTTTACGTGGGAAATCTTCTTCTAAATAAGAGGAAAAAACCACGGGACAATTCGTCTACAAATCTCCACTATGTAAAAATGGTTACAAAAAATCCAAAGAATATAATACAAGAGCTTGACTCCTTATATTATTCATTGACTTGAGTAGCAGCGATGACAATATATATAAGAAGAATGTCCTCACATTTCTCTGACCAATGGCGCTCACTGACAATCTAAATCCGGCAAATCGCACACCTATTCTGGATTTTGCAAATGATTTGTTATACCAACTGTTGAGCACTAGCTCTCCATTCGTCATTTCCCGCACTTTTGGTAAATCAAGGTCAGCTTTCAGCATCTTCAATCTAGCTGGCCCCCTTCGGTCAGGCTGGCCCCCTTGTTCTTTAGTTCAGCTGATCCTCTGTTTTGCCATTTGAACGGCCTTCGGCCCTAGCACCTTATTGCCTTCTGGCCGCTCGCCAATACTCCACCTCAATATTATACCCTATGTGAGTGTTCGGCTAAATTTCCGATCGGCCTATCAACCGAATATGGGCTCACACGGGAGTAACTCATATCCCAACACATAAGTTTTCCTAGGGCAGTAAGTTTATCAGCAGATTGTTATATACTGCATATAGTCAGAAACAATCTAGGTGCTCATGGTTGGTTACTTGATTTGTTTCTTGATCTGCTCCATGTGTCCATGAGAGGGCTTAGCGTAGGTATTGACAAGAACATGATAGGTTCATGGGAGGTCCTTGTTTGAGAAATGAAAGGGATGAGAGGTGGGGTGAGAGAGCCAACAGAGCACCAAAGATTTGTCCTGACGTAAACATATTTGAAATTCTGGAGTGGGAGTTGTGACCATGTTTGCAGTGATTGTGGTTTGAGATGTGAGGTGAGAACCATCAATGAATTTGTAAATATTGTAACCAATTAGAATTGCTTCCATGTGAAGTTTTCAAGAGAGACATTTGGTGGAGGTGAGTCTAAATATTGATAACAATAACAGGTTTATTGATTTCTATGTATTGGGGATTGTAAGCTGATTATTGTCATTGGCCTTGGTGGTGCGGTTGTGGTGAGGGCATGAAGAAGAGAGAGAAGGGAACAAAGTATTACGATTTTAGGAATAACTGCTCTGATACTAAAAAATGTTGATAGAATAAAAAAATTATAGCACACTTCTTATTAGATACAATAGGGTGATTATATAGGCTATATTTGTAATCCTATGTAATCTTATTCTAAGGAATAAAACATTAATAATAGGAAACCAGAGATTATGGAATTAAATGACTATAAAAATTAAAATAACTAATTAATTTTAAGGAATATAGCTAAAAATTAGGGATATGCAATGATATGTATAATTCAAATTTGAGATATTCATTTATCATCTTGATTTAGAGTGATTTTCTCATTCATTTGGATCACATGGACAACAACACAGTTTGCTACACTTCCTTANATAGGCTATATTTGTAATCCTATGTAATCTTATTCTAAGGAATAAAACATTAATAATAGGAAACCAGAGATTATGGAATTAAATGACTATAAAAATTAAAATAACTAATTAATTTTAAGGAATATAGCTAAAAATTAGGGATATGCAATGATATGTATAATTCAAATTTGAGATATTCATTTATCATCTTGATTTAGAGTGATTTTCTCATTCATTTGGATCACATGGACAACAACACAGTTTGCTACACTTCCTTACAAGGATAGTGAAATTCACTAGTTTGCTGTCAAAAAAGAAATTAGTTTCCAAAAAGCGGAGAATTGTGTGTAAAATATACTTGTGGACAATGTATTCCATGATCCAAGAAAGATGTAAGAATTGAAAATGAGCACTTCAAATTAAGATTTGAATGAACGACTTTTAAATTGTTATCTTGAGCTGATACCATTGGCATGCCCTATCTGGCACACCAGCTTATTTGCCTCAGGAGCCAAGAAGTTGGAGATTAAATTTTTTACACTATGCCCATTTGAACATAGTTTGAAATGTGATACATTCAGACAGAAATCACTAGATAAAAGAATTAAGATATTGTGTTTGTTAAACTAATTTATTTGCAATTTGTGAGGAGTGTTTTAGCTATGCAAGATATCCTTGACTCATAATAGCTATTCATAATAAAACAAGAAATGACTTTATAAATTCTATCACTTCAAGAACTGTATAGGATAATTATAATATAGTGAAATTTTTTTACTGTTCGTGAATCTAAACAAGGTTGGAAATGCCCTCCTGGCATCTCAAATGTATGCACTTTCTTCTTCTGTATTATCCCGTCACTGCCTGCAATATCTAAATTATATATATTTTGTATGATTAGTCTCATTGAGGATTTAACCTTTCAATCATTCATATAAAATCGCATTATTTATCCAAGGTGGAAGTGCTTTCTGTGTGCTTGCTATATAGTGTATATCTGTGCAATTATCACAATCATTCGTATTTTAAGTTAGTACAGATATTTCTTTAATTTGTTTCTTTTGTCTTACTAATTCTCATCAAACTTTAATTTCACACGAATATGGGAGGTTCTTTACTTGCTTGGTGTCAGTGTTCCTATTTTTACACCTTAAAAATTGACCATACGGCATCGAGACTTTTCCAACTCAAGTTCAGCCTTTCTCAACTCGATGATCTCATGATCCTATCTCAAATATTTGGGCACATGAGGCTAATAAGTCGAACCCTCCGAATGAATCCCATATTGCCTATAATGACCTTGAGGCTGCCACACCTATTAGTCAAGCAGCTAGTAGTATACGTTTGCTTTTCGGCATCAAGCTCACCATCAAGTTGACACTCCCCATCCATAGGTCATCATGCCTCACCAATACTTGCTCACATAGGGTCATAATAAAGCATATCATCATATGGAATACTTGTCTTCCAGTCAATCATTGTGAACTCACCAATCTGCCAGTGTATGTCACTTGTGTCCATAATGCACTATCCGCAATGTCGGGCCCTTAGGCCTCATGTTGAGTAGTGGACCTAACACTTGTGAAGGTTAACATATTGTAATGCATCTTAGTCATCCGTGCATGTTTGCGTGTGTCAATCCTCAAGTATCAATAATCATCATAATTTCTAGTAGCACGATGTCACCTCGATCCATGCTTCTAGCATTGCAACATAACTTAGCTCAAGATACCCAACTCGTCTCACATCGGAAAGGTGATCCTCACGAGTGGAATATACGAGAACCCATCCCACGTGCAACTGGCAATCTAAGCTTTCAAGCTGAAATATATCCGCACTATTGAGCCATTTGACCCTCGTTAAATAGTGTTCACTTGGCACCCAGCCTTATAAAGACTCTTGGTCAACCTCATAAAATCCCAAGAGTTTATCCCCATCACAAGATATCTTACTTAGGTGAAGCATTTCACTATAGGGTATTTAATATTTCTACAATTCTAAAATTTTATCTAAATTTATCATAATTCGTAGGACAAGTTGAAGATATGAAAAAATGTCAAAAAAATAATCCGAACCAGTTAAATTTTGACGTCCGGCTAGGTCAACATTTTCTTGTATGAATGTGAGTATTACATCACTCATGATTTATCCTGCCATCTGTGTTTTCTCCTTTTCTTTTCTGATCAGTAGTACATTCCTCCATTCATTAATGTTGACAAAAGCGGTTGAAAAGGTATGTTCCAACTCTGTTGAATTCCTTTGAATGTTTTGTTATGTCTCTTTCTTTTTTTAGTCTTTATGCATACTTTTTAAAGTAGCTCAGCCTTTATATGATTTGCTGTTTATTTTAATTTAATCAAGGGAAGAACTTCCTCATCTCTTGTATTTGTAGTTCATCTCTTGCTTTATTGTCTCTTTTTATCTTCTTTTTTTTAATTGTTTGGTTACATTAAATCCTTAAAAATCACCTTCAATATATAGTTCTCCTTTTGTTTTTCACTTTATTTTTATCTGTTTCACTTTTTTCTTTTCTTGTATTCTTTTGTCCCCTCTGGGCTATGCTTTTTGAACCTGCTATGAATGTTAAGCCGGGAACTAAAATTTTATCTACCTGAAATGAAAAACAAATTTCTGCAAGGATCGATTTACTGCATCCTTATTTATAGTCATGAGAAAATAAATACCATTGATGATATGCAAATTAAATTATGTAATTAAGAACATATGATTTTTCATGTGAAAAATCATTTTGTGATCAGTGAAACAAATTATGAAATTTTATATTTGAAATATCTTTATCATATGTATTATAAGTTCTAGTCACAAAACCATTAGACACTTTATGATACAACACCTAATGGTGAACAACTCGAGCAATGAATGATATAAGGGCAAACAAGGCAAAGTCGCAGGTAAAAACGTTATATATAATGATTAGAATAGTACATCTAAAATTGACGAAAAATAGAATATAATTTTGAGTCCAAACAAATGAAAATCTTCCAATTCTTTTTTTTCTCTCTCTTCTCTTCGTTTCTTTCTCTCTGGGTTGTCGCTCAATGTCTTTGAAATATGACTCAAAATGATCTAAAAATCACTGTCTTTTAGTTACTTTTGGCATTCAAACCTTAGATGATCTTCGGATGCTAGACTTGGATTTCAGACATTAGAGCCAATTTTCCTAGTGTATGTGCACTTCATCATGTGTGGCCCAGGTGTAGAGACCATATCTAAATGAGCACATGCTCCCCTCATATATGGCTTAGGCACGGTTTAACTATAATAAAAATATACATATAAAAAGGATATAAGACTTAGAAAAAAGTGACTAATCTTAATTATAAAGAAAGACCAATTATTGTCATGAATAATTTGGACTTGCATCTTCTGGTTCATATCTATATGATTATATAATTATCGGTAACAAATTTATAGTCAGTGTTATTAAAGTTGCCAAGATCTGGTCACCTAATCACACACCGTGACACAGATGCCAGAAAAAAATAAAGATGATGACATATGAAACATTAATTGAATTTCAAATGGATAGCCAATACTTTACTTTCTTGTCTTCTCTCCTTTCTCCAAAGTTGGCACCCCCTTTTGCGTTTGAAATGGCTCAAGTCTGATCTAAAAATTTAATTTTCGTTTACGGTGCGTCTACCACCGTTTAAACACCATCTCCCATGCCGAATGTCATTTGAACGCTTGAGTCACCGCTCAAAAGCCAAAGGCAGAATTTCGCTCGTACACACTTGCACATTAGGTGCTGATGTTTTGTCCGACCCGTGCACCTGTGTGCATCATGGCTCATCAGGCACGAGGCTCGCCTACACCACTGGAAAGTATCCGCTCGATCGAAAGTTCTGGTCTTTGCCATGGTAACAAAATTAACTTACACAGTGGGTGTAAATTTCACAACAGAATGGCTAGAAACACAACAATCTGAGTATGTACATTTTCATTCTCTTGCTTTGGTTGTTTACTGACATATAATCGTTTGAAGGGCTGATAAATTTCAAAAATTTGAGGTTATGTTACAGTCTTCAGTTTTATCTCATCCTTCCAACAGGAAGAAAGACTTAAATTGCTTGCACACTATGGGCCATAAAGCTGCCCATTTGTGTAAAATTGCAGATTATCCAATCATGGAAAAATTAAACATGCCCATTAAATGTTAAAATTTCATGAGATTTGAATTGGTAATTATTCATCGGGATTATTGTATTTTTTATAATTGATAATTAAATATTTATAACATCACTAAAT
>JAODPA010067105.1:0-10686 GCA_025585075.1 Nepenthes mirabilis
TCCAAAAAAAAAAAAATGAAGCCAAATTCTGTATCTCTCTTATCTTCTTAATCTCTCTCATATTTTAATTTATTAGGAAAGTTTGCTGATCATAAGCTTTAGAAGATATATCAAAATGAAAGTCTTGATTCCTTTGAAATTCTTATTTGTTTACTAGTGTGTAGGGTTTAAACAAAATTCAATAATTTGACCCTATTTTATTTGAATCACAATCTAGATTTGAGCTATTCGAATTGGAACCATTTGTGAAAAACGCAGTCAAGTTAGGCATTCTTACGTAAACAAAATCGCACCCATTAAAATCCACTAATTCACAATCTTTGAGAATACCAGTCAATATAGTGAACATAAGGGCACACGGACCATCGATCCAACTATTGAAGGACGTTCTATCTGGTGGTGTTCATCCTGAAGAATGTTGCCAATGAGGTACTTACTCGCTAGCTACTCTAGACATTGAAGTCCCCTAGGACAAATTTAAGGACCAAATTCATCGAAATGAGGTCCTTTATCCATAGATCTCAATGAGGAGGTCGAAATGTAAGAAAACAACCTCAAGAGGGAGTCACTCTTGGTCAAAGGCACTTGTGGCCTCCAAGGCGTAAAACTAAATTGTTTCCTTTCAGATCAAAATCTATCTCAAATTTGAGGTTAGATAGGATAGCTCAGAGTGACATTATTCCCAATATATTAGGGATTCCATATACTATTCTATTCTAGAGGAAGGGTTATGAAGCAATATGCCCCAAACTCTACTGACTAGACAAATACAAGATGTATCTGTCAATCATTTAAAATTAAGGACATTTCTTAATATAAAAAAGAATCACCTTCATAACTAAGGTGGATGAATACTTTAAGGGAATAGAGGAGTAGGTTTTGTGTAGAAGCTCTACTAGTCAGACAACCTAATAAGGTTGTACACCATTCACTTTTGACATAAAAAGGCACTTACTCTCCCACAATTTTAAAATGCCCATAGTAGAGCCATGTAACGAATGTTCTAATCTAATAGATCATCTAAATTACTTCTGCATCCTGCTCATTTTCTAGAATATGGAGGATGCCACATTGTATCTTTATTTTTCTTTAATTTTAAATGGAAATGTACAAAATTGGTTTTACAGGCTAAGATTAAATTATGTTTGGACCTTTTAGAAATTGATAGACTAGCTTTATCCCACTTTGCCTCTAGCCGAAAGAAATGAAAATAACCATAACATTTAGTCAGGATTAAATAGGCTCCTAATAGGAGTCGAAATCACTTTTTGGCATGATTTAATAATAAGGCTAGAGATTTATTGAAACCCACTAATAAAATAAAATTGAATATCTATATGGTGACTATTCAATTAAGTGACTTTTTAAGTCACTGATTCAACAAGACTTTAAAACATTCTTAGATGTAAAAATTATTACCAAAGCCTACAATGTTTTAGAGGAAGCAAATGAAGCCAAAAGACAAAAATTCCTAAATTATGAATAATATCCAAGAACATTAGGGACAAAAAAGAACAAACATCAGCAACCAATCTGCCTAAGACTATAATAAGTAACAAAGGACCAAACCATTTGTTTGCTAAAACATTAAGCCACTACATCTCACATGCCTCACTGATACACAGATGAATGTTCTAATGCAGATTCATATTAAAAAATTCTCAAAATGTCCTAAGTCAATCAAGAACCCGAAGAGAGGGTACCTATTAAAGTACTATTTCTACCATCAATCTTCGAGATACAACACTAAGGATTATCGGATGTTTTAGAAGGAGATTGATAACCTAATTCAAAAAATATATCTTAAGAAATATTTGTAAAATTTTAGGGCCACCCTAAATAAAAACAAGGATGATAAAGAGTAACCTAAGCAACTGCACAATTGAGTAGTGGTAGGGGTTATCAACATAGTCTTCACAAGACCTGCCAACATGGTAATTTAAGATCATCCAGATAAGCTTCTTTCAGGATGAGACAAAAGTTAGTGATAGAGAAAGAAGTCATTAGTTCCAGGGATGATGACATGACATAAGTATTCACCCACATTTTGACCATTATATTTGTACTCATTTCAGATGAAGTTTAGAATTTCAAACTAAAAAAAGTCATCATTGATAATAAAAGATCGAGAAACATTACCTATTTTGATATGCTTATCAAATTAGCATTAAAATATAATTAAATAGATTTATTAGATGGACTGCTATATGGGTTGGATAACACGTTGATTTAGGTTAAGGGGATAATAAATATAGAAATTACAATGGGGCACATCCTAAGACGACCTTCGATTGATTTACGTTTTGAGCAATAGAGCTTACCTTAGTCTATAATACTATACTAGACCGACCATGCTTGAGAGTAGTCAGAGTAGTCATCTGAAAATAATGTTCTTAACATAATACAAGATTGGAGAAGTTAAAATAGTTTAGGTCATAAGATGAAACTATTACTTGAGACAAATTAATAGCCCTACTCCTCTACAACTAATAAAAGAGTTTGTCCTTAGGGATGAGGCCTTCCTTCAACAAATTCAACCTAGAGAGTTACTACTATAAATACCTTTAAATCTAATAGACCTGGATAAATATGTTTAGATTAGAACTTTTCTAGATTAAAATTTAGAGAAAAAATTGATAAAATTTTTAGAGCAATGTTAACATCTTTACCTGGACACCAATATGTCAAGAATTCTAATAAAAATAATAGTTTTTAAATTGAGCCATCATTCATAGAAACAAGCTAGTCAAACAGAAAAGATGAAATTATTCTATAGAAAAGCTCATGGCCATTTGAGAAGGGGTTAAAACGTCAACTAATAGTAGCTTCATTGAGGTGGCCAATTATTTTGTTTGGTTATCTAATGTCATATTAATAAAATAGTAATGAAAAATGGAGAATGTATGTAAATTTCACAAATATAAATAAAACATGTTTCAGAGACAGTTTTTGACCACCAAGAATTGGTCAGCTGATGAATTTGACATCGATCACCAATAACTAAGTTTTATGGATACTTATTTGAGGTATAATTAAATCCAAATAAATCTAAAAGATAAAGAGATGCCTCATTCTTGACAGACTAGAGAACCCACTATTACAAAGTGATGTCTTTTGATTTGAAAAACACTAGTGCCACATACCAAATACTTGTGAATAAGATATTAAAGAAACAGATTAGAAAAAATATGGAAGTTTATGTTAACATTATGTTCATCAAAAGTATACGTATTAATGATTATTTTAAAGATCTGGTAAAGACATTCAATGTATTCAAAATATATCAAAGGAAGTTAAATATTAACCATGTAAGTCTTTGGGTTAACTTCTAATAAGTTCTTGGGTTTCATAATCTCTCAACATGAGATAAAGGCCAATCTTGAGAAAATTAAAATCATTACAGATATGGAGCCTCCTCGAATGATTAAAAATATACAAAAGCTAATCAGGTGACTTGAGTCCTATCCTGATTTGTGGAAGATCCAGTTGAAAAACATTTATTATTTTTCTAAGCATTGAGGGGAGCAAAGATGAATGGTTTTCAGTGGACAAATGAGTACTAGCAAGCATTTTGAGACTTAAAGGAACGTATGGCACATCCACCTATGTTGACTTGTCCTAAGGAGGATGAGGATCTATATATTTACTCGACCATTTTAGAAATAGTAGTGAGCGTCGTTCTACCTAAGGAAGAATTAGAAACACAGTGATTTGTGTAATATGTTAGCAAAATTATAGTTGACTCAGAGAATCGATATACCTACATGAAAACTGTCCCTTTAACCTTAGTTTTTCCTATAAGAAAACTTTGACCATATTTTCAAGCTAATATAATTACGGTCTCGATTGATCAATCCTTTAAAATGAATTTCAGAAGTTAGAGATATCTAGTTGCCAAATTAAGTGGTTGATTTAGTTAAGCTAGCTAGATATAGAGTTCCAAGCATAACTAGCCATTAAAGGTTAAGCCTTCACGGATTTTATCGTTGAAATAATGGCCCAAATTACAAATGAGTTCACTGAATAATCCTCGAGGTATACAATTGATACATCACCATCCAAAAGAGCTCTCAATGTAGATGGAACTTTTTCTCATACTTGTAGCAGAGACAGAATCATCCTAACATCACTTAGAGTCAGATGGAACTCTTATCATTTTTTAACAGGTTCAAGATTATCTATATTTGTAATGAAAGTAATTGGAAAGCTGACCGTCTCTCTAAGATAGCAACTTCAGGATATCCAGAACAACACATATATGATGTGTAAGAAATTCTCTAAAGATTTAATATCAAAGAACAAGATGAAATCCTTCATATGTTGGATGAGAATATTTGAATGAGCCCTTATGTGAAATATGTTTAAGATGGAATCTACTAAGTGATTCGGCAAAGCCAAGTGGTGATTCCAATGGAAATAAGTTTTTCAAATTATTAGGTGAAAAATTTTACTCCAGATTAAAATTCTTAACTCTTTAGATAGAATTTGGATATCTTAAAAGAAACTAGAGAAGCAGTTCACATCCAGGCAACAGCCTACTAACAAAAACTCGCTAGATATTACAATCAAAAGGTAAATGTATGAACATTCAAAGTTAGTGACTTGGTATTAAAGAATATTGAAGCAACTAGGAAGCTTACACATAGAAATAAATTATTCATAACTTGCGAAGGACCATTCCTAGTATTTACGATATTCCAAAACAAGGCATACAAGTTATGCATATAAAAATGAAAATTTTATCCCATTTACTAAGAATGCCTTCCACCTTGAAAATATTATAAGTGCAAAGGCCAACCTAGGAGCTTAGAGGTACCCCCTACTGCTTACTTTTGATTGCTTGGATGATGTAAATATTTTATACATCATAAATAAAAATAATTTTTGTACAAGTTTGCATGCGTGTATATATATAAACTGCTAACATGTATGTTAATTTGACTACATCCGACTTTAAGTTAAACAGTTGGTTTTAATGCTTTATTTGTTGAAACACACTGTCCTAAGTGGGTGGTCATAGTGTAGGTTTAGGGAAACTATACGACTCTAAGTATGGTCACACACAGAACTATAATCATACTCGAGGATTTGAGATCAAAGCATTCAATACCTTTTTGAAAAGTTAATCATTAAGCGGGTTGAGGTTGTATGAGACCTAGCTATTAGTATAGTCATTTGACCAATTAAACCTTAGGAATGCTACATGTGCATAGGTGACGATAAACCTTCCTGCAAGACACACTAGCCATACATTCAAAGAATAGGGTCTTCTCTCTCCAGTGATGATAGTCTAATGACTTAGGAATCAATTCAATAATCACATGATCAACATTCAAAAGTCTATATGGGTAGGGGCTAGACCCCACAATTTACATTAACATGCAAGGATCAGTTGTGATTGAATAATTATTCAAAAAATTCAAGAAGAATTCATTAGAGTACAAATTATATTATTAGCTTACAAAGATATGAAGTTGTATTGCATTTAAGGGATGAGAAATTTAATGCTATAACCCTATAGCTAACGCAACATTGGAGGTATGAATTTGAGGATTTGGTTGAGCATTAAAATTTTTAACATTTGAGGATAAAACACCTCTAGAATTCTTCCAGTATAGCCACAAAATAAGTTATTTTATTGCAAAAATTGATGCTACATTAAGTATTGCATCCAATAAAAGACCAAACTCTTCTAGTAGGATACTCCTCAGTATCTTCTGAAGCTACAAGTAGTTTGTCAGCCATCCCTCAGCAGCGTACTCAGCCACGAAAGCACGCCAATTTGCTTTGATAGCCTTATTCTCGAAAGAATCAATTCTTTCCTCTACAGTAATAGCTCAGTCTTTAAGAAAATTATTTTGACTTGCTATCTCTAGAGCTCTTCTTTCTCACTTGACCAATTGTTTCTCTAGATGGATCAATCTGTCCGGGCGGCTAGATGCCCTAGTTTAGATAGTCATAGGTACACATTTAATGGCTCTAACTATAGCTGAATCAATGTCTAACCTTGACACATGCACAACATCTTGATCAAGAAAGAAAAGTTTACACCTGATTTGATTCGCTAGCTATAAAAGTGCTTGTTAGCAACAATCAAGAAAGTAGTAACCGAATCAAATTCAAGAACAAATATATACCTCTCAAGTGGGAAAGTCTTCTCCTCTAATGGAGTCAGACAATGGGCCAACAATACTAAGCCCCGGAGAGGATGAAAGACTCCAATAAAGCAGTGGCAAAATTAGCTAATACATAGGGATACTAGAACTTGGAGCTCTCACCAAAGTTTTAGCTACCTTGCTACTTAGAGAAGGAGATACCAAATAGATCTTGGTATCCTTTGTAAAGCAAGTGTCACCTATGACACCTTCTGGTTCTAAGAAGATGACATAGGTGTTGGAGCCACCAGTGTCGGTCCAATTGAAGAAGGAAAGTCAAGAATGATGAAAATCCCATACTCAATAATGCTCCTCATCTAACAAAATAAATGGGATCTTATCATCATATAAACCATGCGTCCTCTCTAACAGTCTCATAGTTGAAGAGGAGAGAACTAGGGTTCAAGACTGTACAACCTCCTTGGCTCTCACCTCAAGTCTCACTTCAGGCACACACTTGGTAAAAATAGTGTCAACCTCCCTAGATACTTTATTAGCAATAGAAGCAGCTACAGAAGTTATTGGATGATCATTGGATTGGCTAACATCAAGGTCCACCATATGGGTGTCCCCAATATGATATTCCTCCTCCTTTTCAAGGGGAAAGGAGGAAAATCAGCAATTATATCACCACTGATAGCAATATATCAATGCACTACTTCCAAGGTAGTGGGGATACCAAAATTACGCAACTCAGTGGCATGTTCTTTTACAATGTACACACAAGGCCTAGTACAAAAAATTCCTTTTCACTAACCGAATAAAAATAAGTTAAGTTCACATTAGTCAAATCATTTGACAATGCCCATCAACCGAGATTTTAATAAAGAAGAATAATCATTTTAATTCTTAACGGAGTCAGGATTCTCTTTGCTTATTTCAAAGCCTAGTCAAGGAAATTTAAGTATTTTTTCTAATTAAAATGAAATACTTTTTACCATCTTGACATCCACTCTAACTTCATGGTATCACAAAAAGACATACAAAGTCATCAAGTATCAAATGACATTCGGATGGAACTGTGTAATAGAAATATCTAAGGTCTTCATAATCTCTATAATTTTCCTAGTTAAAGGAATGCAAAGTCCGTTATTCAAGTGGGCTTCATAAAAAACAATGAAGCCATCACAGGGTCAATGCACCCTCTCATCTAGAAAGGGAATAACCTGTAGAATTACAATCAAAATACCATAACTATTATAGAAATCTCATACATTACATATAAAGAGTTTCCTGTGGAACCATTATTGACAACAAGAAATGAAATCATAAGACTCTAAAGACTTAAGGTTCGAAAAGCTTCATTTTGAGAAAGTGTAGAGGTAAGAACAAGGCTCAACTCAAATTCATCTAGAGGAAAGAGACACACCTACATTTAAAAAAATGGTTAAAGTTTGGAAATAAAGCATTTTAAGAAAAACACTGATTCAAACAATGTGTCTTTTTTCTTAAACATCTCATAGTAAAATATGTTACTTCATTCAAAACAATCAAAATCTTCCGTATTGATAATTGGCAAAAAGGGAATTCCAAATGGCACGACATGTGTCTCAAAGAGAAGAATATCATCTGAGGTAATATAAAATGCACCATTAATAGGTCATCTTAGTCATAAGAACCATCATAATGCTAACATCATCCTAATTTCCATTCAACTAGTTGTTCATGTAGAACAAAATATAAATCCAACTAGACCGAGGAGATGAACTAGTTAAACTCTTAAAATTTGAAATTAGTTTGCTCAAGTGCCCCGATTTGTTAGAAAAATGAGTTGTCAGGTTTTATAGAAATCAAAAGTCAGTTATTGAGTAATCACTCGGCATACTTTTAAATCTCAAGACCACGAATCAAGAAATTTTTTTCTAAATTTCTTAAATAATCAGAACTTTTTGTGACTTTATATTGCCATGTAAATGTATATAAGACCAAATACAAAAGAAACAAATTAAAGAATATAATCCAAGCATGTAAAATAAAAAAAGTATAATATTTTTATTCATTCTTAATAATAATCATGCACAAGACACATTCCAACGTGGAAACATCAATTCAATTGGCTTAGAAAAAGAAAAGGTAAAATAAGAGCAATATCCATCTAGATGACTTTTGTAAACTAATTGTAACGTCATCGACGCACCCGCATGTAGATATTGTCGACTTTGACTTGAGAGAATTTTGTGGCGTCTCTAGCCTACAGGCTGAGGTTTGGGAGAATTTCACGGCGTCCCCAACCTACAGGCCTCACGGTTTTATTCTTGCCAGACGGAATCCACCGTCCCTAAAACGCGTCTACAAGGGGGAGGTGTCCACGCCCTTATAAGGACACTTCGTTCCCCTCCTCCAATCCAATGTGGGACACTACAATCCACCCCCTTGAAGGCCCAGCGTCCTCGCGGCACACTGAACCGGGTCCCGACTCTGATACCATTTATAACGTCCCCGGTGCAACCGCATGTAGATATTGTCCGCTTTGACCTGGGAGAACTTCGCGGCCTTTCCAGTCTACAGGCCGAGGCTTGAGAGAACTTCATGGTATCCGTAACCTACAGGCCTCACGGTTTTGTTCTTGACAGACGGAGTTCACCGCCCCTAAAATGCGTCCACAAGGGAGGAGGTGTCCACGCCCTTATAAGGATGCTTCATTCCCCTCCCCCAATCCAATGTGGGACACTACAGTACTGTAGAGTCCCACATCGGATGGAGAGGGAATGAAGCGTGCCTTTATAAGGGCGTTGATACCTCTTCCTTGTGGACGCGTTTTGGGGGCGGTGGATTCCGTCTGCCATGAACAAAACCGTGCGGGCCGCGTGTTGGCTTGAGCCGCGTGTTGGTTTGGGACACCGTGAAGTTTCCCCGGCCCAAAGCGGACAATATCCACATGCGGATGCACCGGGGACGTTATACTAATAGTAGGTAACTAGATACAAACCGTAAGAGCATCCTTGCCCGTATGTTAGTCTTATAAAAGGACACATGCGCTAGGATAGACATAGAGGCAAAACATTTTCTTCTTGAATACTGAGGCAAAAAATCGATTTGGCTGGGGATGCTATGTGAAAAATAAAAACTAAAGCGGTTTCAAATCTATAATAAGAAAGCCAAGATGGGTTTTACTAATGACACCCGACAGAATAATATAGCATCAAGATGACCTCTCTTCTATCTAGAATAAAAGATCCACCAAGTAAGAGAAAGCTTGCTTGAAAAATCTAGCTAAACCTATCAGCTACCAAAGCATAGAAATCGGATGAAGAAGATAAACTAAGATTTTAGGTTCTTTTATACCAAAAGATGAGCCAAAAAATGAGTGTTTTGAAACAAAAGCATGCAATCAATAGTTAAAGATTCCTTGCCGAAGCCACATGGTAGTAGCATTTAATTGACACAACCAATCAACAATGACTATTCACTGCTTCAAGTCCCTAAGGAAGAAGCGCTCAAACAGTTCAAAAAATATGTCAATTTAATCCTTTTTTCAGGCATCATTGGAGATTGAATTTAGCTTCCGAGTATAGGGGTTAATGTTTGATATAATATCATTTGTATTTGCTCGATTGATTAGTATAGCAAGTCAATAAATAGCAGGCTAAAAAGGAGAAAAAATAAACCAACCCATAAGGCCTAATCTCAAAAAAGAGGAGTCCAATTTTGGCCTAACTTTAACTAGAATAAATCAAGATTAGACAAAAGATCTAGTAGTTGGATAATTATTAAGTAGAATACAAACTGGATTAGATTTTATGTTTGAATGACTGCATATTCAAATATGAAACTGAGTAGTTAATCTAATCGAGCAATTCATCTAATTAAACGGTTTGTTGCACTTTGCAATCAGCCCATGTAAGGACCTTCAGACTAACTAACATTGATTGCTTATCGTTATTAGTTTGATATGTGGGTGTAAATTGTTTTTACTCAACCCAATGATCAAAATGTGCATAGTATCTATTGAACTAAATAATTTTTAACTGGTATAACTATTTAAATTGTTGTTAATTATTTTTCTTTAATAAACCAAATAGTAATATGATTATAAATTTTCTTCACTTTTCCTAAAATGGGACAGATTTCAAAAAAAATAGGGACAGTGAATAGTCCTATAAAATTCTGACTCTTTCAAAAAATAGGAAGTCAAATTCTCTCTCTCTCTCTCTCTCTCATTCTCTTAATCTCCCCACATGAAAAAGTTTGCTAACTTAAACATTGAATGATATATTAAAAAATGAGTCCAATTTTCTTTAAAACTTTTATTTGTTGTTGCAATGAGTAGAATCCAGATAGAATATTTCACAATCCAACTCGATTTTATTTGAATTACAATCCAAATTTGAGATACGCATCTGTCATGTCTTGATACCAAATTATCTCATAATTATTAAAATGATTATTCCATTAGCAAATAATAAGTCCAAATTAGGGAATGACATGAGCTTTATGTCCATATCACAATTGTCCCAAATATATATACATTAATATGTCTAACCACAAGACCTAAATAATGCTTAATGCTACTTTCACCTGCGAATGATAG
>JAODPA010067106.1:0-10685 GCA_025585075.1 Nepenthes mirabilis
GGAACATTCAATTGCCGTTTAACTTATGTTTTCAAATTTTACTTTAATCTTTGCGGACCAGGGCCAGTAGGTCGTACTAGCAACGATGCGAGAGAATGAGGAAAGGATCATGATACTCCTCATGATCTAAGGCCGTGAGGGCTTATTCTTAGACCCAGCCGGGGGTTCGTCTGCATATCATACCAATACATCATGTCGATAATCGCCCCATTCCCCCAGGGTACCAGGGCAGTCCTCGTTCTTCCACAATAGTATCCTAAGGCGTGACACGAACATCACCCGCTCACACACAAGCGACCAAAATACGCGGCCAAAGTATTCTTCGGGTTTCCACCGAGATGAACGTGTCAAACCAGAGAATACTACCCAATGAATATAAATCCATGGTCCTAGTTTCATGATTCCATTTCCATTTCCATTTGAGGGAAAGTCCACCGTATTCCATTTTCCATCACTCCCATCATTTGAGAGGCTCCATCATTCATATTTCACATTGTGGGCTTCCCTCCATTTTCCTCATTTGGTCCTCATTTCACATTGTTTACTTTGGAACATAAGCATCGGAGTTGCTTACCATTAATAAGCCATTATCAAATCGGGATCCTCCGGAGCCCGTTTCGATACAACCGATGTACAAATTCATAACTTCAAGCTTACATTCAGATGTAATTAATTAGATATGCTTCTTATGCCAATTAAATAGGATAGAGACATGAAACTCTTCCATATTACCTCGGTGAACAGTAGCAGTGATTGTTCAACACTTCTGGGCGCCGCGAACGGGTTGATTCTTGTGTAAACGGACGCCCGGCCGATATGTATACATATTTAGGACGTGGTGATTCATATTTTGAGGTCAAATTAACATAATTTGGGGGGAAAAAATAGTGAACCCGAATCTGGTATGGGGTTAGGGTTTGGTGGTACCAAACCGTTCGATTTGGAGCTTAATTCGGTCAATAAATCATAGATTCCGTGATCAAGCATGGGTTATAAGCTTTTTACACTTTGAATGGGTATTGAGATGATAATACCCGATGGAGAACGAATAAAAAGTACAAGAGAACAAATAGTGAGTATGAGAATACTTGCCTTGACGCGTGCTATCACTTTGATAACTAGCTTTCGGTTGGATTCGGATCCTACACCTCGATTTTCTCCTTTCTCTCACTAGGCTTGGTGTTCTCTCTCTCTCTCCTTGCTAGAATGCTCTAGAAAACGTGGGAGATAATGGAAAACGTGAGAATTTGTAAAGCTGGCCGGGTATTTAGCGCCTGGCGAGCAGCTAGCGAGCGCCAAGGCTTTCCAAAAGATTCGGAAAAATTCGCCCAGGCAGCTAGCGAGCGCGGGAAGGTTCTGGAATATCCGCTCGAGCGGGCTTCGAGCGCGCATCAGGCGGGGTAGCTTCTAGTTTTCTGGCTCGAGCGAGGATCAAGCATGCATCAGGCGGGGTAGTTTCTGGTTCTCTGGCTCGAGCGAGGCTCGAGCGTGTAGCCTGCCAATGATACTTCAACCATAATTTCCAAAGATTTTCTCCAAATTTCCTCCAATGCTCTTATTTAGGCATCCAATAAGTCTAGTATTATTTATTATTATGTTGATTGTCTCATATTCATTACATTTTAAATTGGGAACCTTACATTTAGTTTCTATATTTGAATTGACGAAAATATTTGAGGATAAAAAAAATCTATTCTGTCACAATTGGTATCAAAGAAATGATATGCCTTAGGAATTAATCGATCATAAAGCGGAAGTATAGGCTTAAATTTCAGTAGATGATAAGTTGGCGTAGCTAAGATATTTAGGATGCTTAGGAAGTTGATCCTAATGCTAGGTTTGAATTTCATTAAATCATTGATAACCCCTTCCGCTAATTTGATTTCTTGAGGATTATTAATGTTGTAGTTGCTTTTGATTATAGGATGTGAGATAGTCAATAGGAGAAATAGAAGAAACAATCATGGTGGGGCTAGTACTCCCCACGATCGAGAGGTTACGTATGTGGATTTGTTCTAGAGGATGACCAATGTGATTGAATCTATGGAGCAACGTCATATGACTCTGGTCCCTGCACCAGAGCCAGCTCTGGTAAATTCTGTTCCGATGACATATGATAGGTTCACAGCAAAGCGTGCACTACAATTTTTGGGTAAGCCTGATCCAGTGGAAGTGGATGTTTGGCTTAAGAGGATGAACAAGATTTTTATTGTGATCTAGTGTACCGATTAGGAGAAAGTTACTTTACGGAATACAAGTTGGATGGCGAAGCTGATAGTTAGTGGAGTATGAAAAGGGAGCATTAGGCATACTTGATGATGTGATCACATGGGAGATGTTCGAGGAAGCTTTCATGGAGAAGTATTTCCCGTCTAGTCTCCAAGATCAGAAAGAGTAAGAGTTTACGCGGGTGAGGCAGGAAAATATAACGGTGACTGAGTACGATGTAAAGTTCACTTAATTGTCCCATTTTGCACCCTATTTCGTGGAGAAGGAGTTGAGGAAAGTAAAGAAATTCAAGTAAGGGCTGCGGGACGATATTAAGAAGCAATTGTCGACCCTGAAGCTCCAGACTTATGTTAATATTCTGGATTGGGGCAATAATTTATGAGAAGGAGGTGGGGACGCAAAGATTCTTTGCGAAAAGAGCTACTAGCCAAACGAGTTTTAGTACTGGATTGAATGTAGCACCTTCAGGACCACCTAAAAAGGCAAGGACTGTGGACAAGGAGAAGGGCATTACTCAAATTTAGTCAGTAACTAGTTCTCAAGTGTCAGCAGCTGACTGTACTTTCTGCGGGAAGAAGCATGCAAGATATTCTTATCGTAAGGCAACGGCAGCTTACTTTAGATAGAGCCAGTAGGGCCACTAGATTAAAGACTATTCATATCCTCTGAGGAAAGAAGGAAAGAAGCCTACTGTTACGGCTAAGGCTTTCGCAGTGACTGTTCAGGACTCAGAGAAATCCCCAAACGTCGTGGAAGGTACCATTTCTATTTGTGAAGTTCCTGCTTCTATATTATTTGATTTGGGGTCTACCTATTCTTTTATTTTCCCGCGATTTGTATGCTATATTGTATTTTTCCCATATATTTTGGGTTATTCATTAGCTGTATCAACTCCTATGGGATCCTTGGTAGTAACTGATATTGTGTATCCCGAATGTGTGGCTGAGGTGAATGGGGAATGTTTGATTGTAGATTTGTTATTGTTAGACATGGGCGATTTTGATGTAATTTTGGGGATAGACTGGCTAGCTAAATATCAGGCCAGTATTAATTATTTTCTGAAGAGGGTTTGTTTTGATATTCTCAGAATGGAACCCTTTTCTTTCAAGAATTAGGAAATAGGAGGTGCCCGCATTAATTTCTACTTTGCATGCCAAGCACTTGTTAAAAAGTGGATGTCAAGCTTACTTGGCATATGCCTGCACTACTAGGAGTCAGTGTGTCGGCTAAGGATATCCTAGTTGTGTGTGATTTCGAGGACATCGTTTTGGAGGAGTTGCTTGGACTACCTCCACACCGGGAGATTGAATTTGAAATTGCCATTATTCCTGGAGTTAGCCAGATTTCTAAAGGCCCTTATCGTATGGCCCTGACTGAATTAAAAGAACTGAAGTTGCAGTTACAGAACTTGTTAGATATAGGCTTTATCAGACCGAGTGTATCTCCTTAGGGTGCACCGGTATTTTTTGTGAGGAAAAAAGACAGGTCCTTGTGACTATGTGTCGATTATCGTGAGTTGAACAAAATCACGATTAAAAACAAGTATCCCTTGCCACGTATCGATGATCTGTTTGATCAATTGTAAGGATCTCGGGTGTTTTTGAAGATTGATTTGAGGTCCAGTTATTATCAGTTGAGGATCAAGCCAAAAGATGTGGCCAAGACTGCTTTCCGGACAAGATACGGCCACTATGAGTTCCTTGTTATACCTTTTGGCCTTACAAATGCCCCTACTACATTTATAGATCTAATGAATCTGGTATTCAAGTCGTATCTGGATAAATTTATGGTGGCATTTATTGATGACATCCAAATATATTCAAAGGCTTATGAGGAGCATGAGACTCACTTGAGGATAGTACTTTAAGTACTCCGCGAGGAAAGGCTGTATGCTAAGCTGAATAAGTGTGAGTTCTGGATGAAAAAGGTGATATTTTTGGGGCATATAATTTCTGACAGTAGTATTTCTGTGAATTCAAAGAAGGTAGAGGCTATTACAAATTAGAGTAGGCCAATGTCTGTGACCGAGGTTATGAGCTTTTTTGGTATGACAGGCTATTATAGGCATTTTGTAGAGAATTTTTCACAAATTATTATGTCTCTAACTCAGTTGATGAAAAAGAATACTAAGTTTTAATGGACTGAGGAAAGTGATCATATTTTTTAGGAGTTGAAGGATCATTTGACTACCGCTCTAGTACAAACTATTCAGGAAGGTTCAGGTAGTTTTGAGGTATACAATGACGCCTCTAAGGCAAGTTTGGGTTGTGTGCTAATGCAACATGGTAAAGTTGTAGCTTATGGGTCTAGACAACTAAAGGTGCATGAAAGAAATTGCCCAACACATGATTTGAAGCTAGTTGCTACCGTGTTTGCTTTAAAATTTTGGAGACATTATTTATATAGTAAAACATTCCTTGTTTATTCTAATCATAAAAACTTGAAATATCTGTTCTCACAGAAAGAGCTTAATATGAGATAAAGGAGGTGGCTTGATTTCTTTAAGAATTATGATTATGAGATACAATATAAGCCTGGGAAAGTAAATGTAAATGCAGATGAATTGAGCCATCGATCAGGGTATGTCACTAAGTTGCAAATCAAGTAGATGAAAATGTTGAATTATCTGAAGCAATGTAATATCCAACAATATGTTAAGGGTGATAGGATGCTTTTATTTTATCTTCAGATCCAACATGAGGTAATTAATGAAGTTAAGGAGAAACAAGAGAATGACTTGTTCCTTGTGGATATTCTAAGTGATCTGAATAAGGAGTCTCGAGCTGATTTCAATATTCAGACTAATGGAGTGTTGAGGTTCAAAGATCGATTATGTGTATTGGACGATAGGAAATTAAAAGAGAAGATCTTGAAGGAAGCTCGCAAGTTTGGGTATACCATCCATCCCAGAACAAATAAAATATATTAGGATCTGAAGAAGACTTTTTGGTAGAGAAACATGAAGAAGGATATCATGGCCTATGTGGAGAAATGTCTTATATGTCAGCAGCTGAAAGGAGGAAACCTTCTAAGTTGTCACAACCAATACCGATCCCGAGTTAAAAATGGGAAGATATTATTACGGCTTTTGTATTAGGTTTGTCAAGGACTCCTAAGAATCATGACGCCATTTGGGTATAGTTGATTAGCTGACAAAATCAGCCCATTTCTTAGTGATTAAAACAACTTATTTCCGTGATAGACTGGCCCAGTTATATGTAAATGAGATTGTGAGGCTTCATGGAATTCCTACTTCAATTGTGTCTGATAGGGATCCACATTTTGTCTTGAGGTTTTGGGAAAGCTTGCATAAAGAGTTGATGATAGAATATCACCCCCCCCAGACTAATATCCAATCGTAGCGTACGATTTAGATCCTTGAGGATATGTTAAGGGCCTTGATATTAGAGATGAAGGAAACTTAGGATGATTATCTGGATTGAGCAGAATTGACATATAATAACAGCTATCAGGCAAGTATTAACATGGCGCCTTTAGAAGCATTATATGGAAGAAAGTGCAGATCGCCGATTCACTGGGAGAAGATTGGAGATAAGAAGATTTTGGATCCTGAAATTGTGAAGGAGACAACGGAGAAAATTAGGCTGATTCATGGGAACCTGAAGGTTGCTCAAAGAAGGAAGAAAAGCTATGCAAATTGAAGGAGAACAGAATTGATCTTTGAGATAGGAGATTATGTTTTTCTGAAAGTTTCACCATCCAAGGGAACCTTTAGGTTCGAGGTAAAAGGAAAGCTGAAGCCATTGTGTGACCGAATAGATTTTTTTTCTGTCATTAACAAATAAATAAATACCCAAATTAAAATAATATAATAATCCTGTAGAAATTCGGGTAGAGTTTCCTCTAAAATTGGATAATAACCCAATACAAACAACCTTTATTTTCACAACCTGAACAACATACAAACATCATATCATCCACAGTCTTTCATTTCATAACATGTGACAGACCTGGTTATTTTTCATTTCAATAACCCTTCCGTCGATAAATCAATACAATTTGTAACTCCAGCATATCACAGGATCCAAAAGCCACATAGAATTCGTGGTTCTAGCAGGGTATGTTTAAATGCCACGCTAGCTCAAGAAAGATGCCACAAGTTCTCTATATACCCAAATGAAATAATGCGGAAGCAGAACTAAATACTTAGTTACCTGCGGAAGCTTAACAGGGATGTAACTAATCTCCAGGCTTTTGACATTCGACTTTGCTTAAGCAGATCCCTTTTCTTGTTCTACTTATTCAGGGGCCATTTTAACACTATCACCTGAGAGGGGAAAATAGCAAGTGTGAGCGTACAGCTCAGCAAGTGAAATCATACATCACTATCAAATTGTGAAGAAACATGAAATACAATGAGACTTCATTTGGAGGTATCAAGTTGCCATTCATCATGTTTTGGAACCTTTAGTTACCATTTGAACATGCTTAATCAATTTACTTTAGTCTTTGTGGACCAGGCCTAGTAGGTCGTACTAGCAAACGATGCGAGAGAACGAGAAAAGGATCATGATACTCCACATGATCTAAGGCCGTGAGGGATTATCTTTAATGACCCTCCGGGGGGTCATGCACATCACATCATGCCGTAAATCGCCCCATTTCCCTGGGGTACCAGGGCAGTCCTCGTTCTTCCATAATAGTATCCTAAGGCGTGACACGGACACCACTCGCTTACACACAAGCGACTAGAATACGTGGCCCAAGTATTCTTCGTGTTTATACCGTGATGGACGTGTCAAGCCAGAGAATACTACCCATCTAAAAGTCCATGGCCCTAATTTCATGATTCTATTTTCATATTCATTTGAGGAAAAGTCCACCATATCTCATGTATCGTATCTCCCGCCATTTGGGAGGTTTTCTCATTCACATATCATCACATATCACATTGTGGACTTTCCTCCGTTTATTTGTTTCTCCTTTCACTTGGGCATTCGTTTCTTATCTTGTTTGGGAACTTAAGCATTTCACATTGTAATTACACATGCCATGATTACTTATACGATTCTTATTCTTCTTTAAACTTATTCCCTTTCACGTTTCAATTTAGATTTAAGAGAGAACATTAGCATTTCTCATTCACTGAGTCAATATCTTTTTGGAGTCTTCTGGTGCTCATTTCATTATAAGCGATGTCCATCGATTATGGGCTATATGATTTTTATGATTTGAATGGGTATTAAAACGATAATATCCGACAAAGAACGAGTAACAATCATTGACTATAGTGAGTATGAGAACACTTGCCTGGGATGCTCATCAAGTCCCTCATGTTTGGCTTGGAAATCTTCTTCCTCCTTCTCTTTCCTTCGCCTCTCCCTCCTCTTCTTCTTCCTTCTCTTTCGCTCGTCGCTTCCTCTCCTCCTCCTTCCAATCCCCTCATCAATATTTATAGGTGGTGGGATGAGAAGGTGCGGGTAGGGATCTTCTAGAGAGTTCTAGCGTCGTTTCTTCCCAAGATTTCCAGAATGTTCCGAAGTCACTTATTTTAGTTCTTTCCCGAAAATTCCCGTTCTTTCCGGAAAAGTCGGGAGTTTTTCGAAGTCATCTGTTCCCGTGATTATTCCTGTTCCCGTGATTATTCCGGAGTTAATTTCCTCCTCCGGCTCTCGTTCTTTCCTTCCGGTCAACTGTTGTTGACCGGATTCCTCTTTTTGCAGCTTCCTTCCTTTCTTGCCTTGTTGACCGGATTGGACTTCTTTTGCTACTTCGTCCTCAAATTACTCTGTCCTCAAATCATACCGGTTTCAAGGCGTAAATCAACTCCGGCTTGTGGATCAACTCTGGCTATTTCATTTTACAAATTACTCCGGCTTCCAGCTTCTTAATTTATAATCTACTCCGGTTATTTCCTTCAAAATGCACTCCGTCTTCCGTGAGTAAATCCACTCCGTCCATTATGTCACTCCGTCCCATTTCCTTAAAAACACTCCGGCTTCCATGAGTAATTCACTCCGTCCCTTATGTCACTCCGTCTCAAAAAGCACTCCGTCCCTTATATCACTCCGTTTCAAAAAGCACTCCGCCCTTCAGAGTCGCAAGGCCACTCCGCCCTTCGTCAAAGCTCACACGCGTCCTCATTGGTAAGGAGCTTTGGGTCTTATATATACTTCAATGGTTTCTTCTTATTTCGATGTGGGACTTCTTCCACTCAGTTCAGTTTTCATCAAATGTAAGGCTACTCCGGCTTTTACGCTCTTCTTAATTCACTCCGTAAGGCCACTCCGTCCTGAATTCTTTTCTCAATCCACTCTGGCCGTAAGGCCACTCCGTCCTCTCAATCTACTCCAGCCGTGAGGTCACTCTGTCCTAATTCTCCTCTCAGTTTACTCCGTCCTGATTTCACTCCGTCCTCTCAATCCACTCCGGCCTTAAGGCCACTCCGTCCTTTCAATCACTCCGGCCTGCAAGATCAAGCCGATTTTCTGCCTTTTTTTTTTTGCTCGAGCCCCTCTTGGGTGTACAGCAGGTGCCGCTTGGTTGCCTGCTGTACTTAGTCATTTTTCCCTCATTCATTTATTTATTTGGCCTCTAAAAGGGATTATTAGCACGCCTTAGATTTAAGACTCATCACCTTATCATTATCAAGTTTTTAGATCCGGAACCTCACACAACACAGGATCAATAAACGTGCCATAGTAACTATGGCTCACAAAACATTACATCCTAAATCACTGTACCCAGTTCAAAAGGATATGCCAGAACCTGCATAAATCCAATATAAAATGCGAAAGCAGAAACTAAATCCAGAAGACATCCTGGGGAAGCCAAAATAATAATTCAAACATAAAACATAATATGTCACAACTTTATCACTTATAAATAATTTCATCCACAAAAGATTGCCATTTACATGCACTATTTTTAATTTCTCAAAAGCTCTTTGAAAACATCAAGCCTTCACTAATCCTTCTTGTCTAGATCCCTTCTTACTCCTGCTCACCCGGTATAAGCTCTTCGGTCTTATTTGAAGGGGAAAAAATAAAAGAGTAAGCCGAACCTTAGCAGTGTACCATAAAAACATACAATGTGACGGCGTATATAACGTAATTGTAACAAAAGAGTATTTATACAAATATCAAAATATATAAACAAACAAAACGAAAATACATAAATTAGTCATGAAAACATATCAAACGTCTGAATCTGAGCTCAAATTTTACTTATTTTTAATTTCCAATAGCTTATAAGTCAAAGAGCCCAATCTAGTAGACCCTACTAGTTAAAGAAGCAAATAATCAATGATAGATTGTCTTCACTCCACACAATCTAAGGCCTGAATTGAATTATCTCCTCTGATGGGATTTATACTGAAATACCGCCCGAAAACAAGTCTGAATACTAAACTGAATCTACCCTCCCAAATTAAGGCCTCGAGGAAAGGCGGACCACATATTACTCCGTGGATGGAATTATCCTCGATTATCACTATAACGTTCTAAGGCATGTCAGAGAACCTTACCTGACTAACTAATAGTCTTAGGGTCAATTTTACATTAACTGAAAACACTCAACTGAAATATTTAACATAATTACTTATTGAGATACTGAACTGAGATATTTAGCTGAAATATTGAATTGAAATACTTTTCTGAATGGATTCTTGCTTATATTTTCTTAGCCAAATTTCCTCAGATCAAAAAGCAAATTTCAAACTTATACAAATAGCCCTTCAGATAATTTCAATGGAGTCTCCAAAATTCAAATGCACTATTCCATGCAAAGTTTCCAAATACAAATTATCTAATAAACTTTAACAAAGTACCAATTGACATTTAAATCCTAAGATTTCAAGTTTCAAAACAAAATTTTCCAATTTTCGTTCTAGGGTTTCCATGTGAAGCTTCCGGACAAAATTGCACATAAATCTTAAACCAATTCTCAAAATCAAAGCCATATAACATAATACATATACAAAATCATGTAATTAACCCAAGAACCCCCAAATTTTCGAATTAGGGTTTGAAGCCAATCTATCCGAACAAAATCAAACCCAAAACCGGAACTAAATCATGAAATCAAAGCCACAACGCATGATAATCAAATATAAATATCAAATTTAACAGTGTATTTATCAGAAACATGCATTAATCACGTTAAATAATGAGGGACGAGGGTTTAGAGCGTAAAAAACGAAAATGAAGAAGTCAAAACGCAGTAAAAACAATGAAAAAAGTTGGAGGTACACTTACCTTAGCTCGATATGCAGTTATTTTTACCCAGATCAGATCGAAACAGGTAGATTTTTCCCTTTCTTCCACTTTGCAAAACGCTCACGTCCTACTCTTCACGGTTCTCTCTCTTCGTTCTTCACTCTGCCTCACGATTCCAGCTCCCTCTCTCTCTCTTAATTTCCTAAAATTAAAATGAGAGGGGAGGGATCACGTGGAGGGGAGGGGGGCGTGCCCAGCACCCCCTTTCCCCCTGCTTTC
>JAODPA010067107.1:0-10685 GCA_025585075.1 Nepenthes mirabilis
CTACTTTAAATAATTTAAAAATATGTAAGGTTTTATTCTTATTATGAAACAAATAAATGTACATATATCGTGAGAAATCGTCAATAAAGGTGATGAAATATTTTAGACCATATGAGTTAATATCAGGACTATAAATATCCGTATATATGATTTCTAATATGTACGAACTCCTCTTGGTATTTTTTTTAGTTTTATTGGTCTGCTTTCCTTTTATATAGTCCACACAAGTCTCAAAATTAATAAAATCTAAAGTATTAAGTACTCCATCATTTACTAATCTTTTGATTCTTTCAATGGAGATATGACCTAATCTTCTATGCCACAACACAGATAAATATTCATTCACAATATATCGTTTAATACCAACATCAACATACATAGTATTGTAAGAAATATTTTTTTGTAAATTCAAGTAATAAAGACCATCAGATAATATACAATTTCAACAATATCAGATTTATAATATAAATTAAAAGATGAGTTTGAAAATATATGTGAGGATCCGAAATCAAAAACGTAATAACTAGATGTGATTAAAGTGATTAATACCAGTAAGAGGCTATACATGTAGTGAAAAAGTGGTAGTTAAAAGTGAAAAGTTGGAAAATGCCCAAATTCAGCAAGCAACCGAGTGGCGCTTGCTGTGGGCTCGAGCCCTCCTATCGGGCGGAAAAACCAGTGGCATTCACGAGTCCCTCCGCCCGCTGGCCGCTTGAGCCCTTCTATCGGGCGGAAACACCAGTGGCGTTTCCCAATCCCTGTCGCTCGAGCTCCGCTCGAGCGGTAGGCGCAGTATAAAAACGCGTCCAACTCTCTCCTTTTCATTTCAGCACGACTTTAGGGTTTGAGGAGAGAGAGAGCGCCATTCCTAGAGAGAGAGAGCACCGTTCCTAGTGAGAGAAGGGTAGAGAACGAAGCCCGGGAGCTCGAATCCATCCGTGAGCCAGTTATAAAGGTGAAAGCCCGCGACAAGGCAAGTGTACCTCGGACGTCGTTTTACGTTTTTACCGTTTCTCTTACTTTAAAGTTCATGGAAATGTTGTAAAAATGATGTTGAAGCATGTTTCCTTCGATTAATCGGTTAGATTTCATATTTGTTCATATTTATGGAAGTATTTTGCTCCGATTTTATGCATGAGCATGTGTTATGTGTTTATTTTGAAATTGAAAGAATATGGCCAAACCCTAACTCGAAATTTGGGAATTTATGGTTTAAATGCTTGATTGAGTATATATATTTGGAATTATGGCCTTGATTTCATGAAATAAGACTTGTTTAGATACCGATTTGTGTCCGAAAGTTTTGGCGAAGCACTAAGTACGAAAATGAAAGGGTTTTAATGATATTTAACCGTAGCTCCAGTTATATGAAAGTCAATTGACATTGAAATGAAGCTTCCGGTATAATTTATTCTCGAAAATATGTACCGACCTATACCGAAAAAATTTTCATGTATGTTTCAAGTTAGCTGAAAGTGTATTGAGTAAAAAAAAGCATTCCGTCCTTTTGAGAAAAATCACTCCGGCTTTTTGAACTCCGGTTTCAATGTAAAATGAACTCCTGCTTTTAATGAACTCTATCCCTTGAGGAAAATGAACTTCAGCTTTTAAAAGTACTCCGACTTTCAGTAAAAAAAGCACTCCGGATTTATGAAACTTTGGCCTTTAAAAGTACTCCGTCCTTTTGAGAAAAAGCACTCTAACTTTTTAAACTCCGGCTTTAATGTAAAATAAACTCTGGCTTTTAATGAACTTCGTCCCTTGAGGAAAATAAACTTCGGCTTTTAAAAGTACTCCGACTTTCAGTAAAAAAGCACTCCAGATTTATAAAACTTCGGCCTTTAAAAGTACTCCGTCCTTTGAGTGAAAAGCACTCCGGCTTTTGAGCACTCCGGCTTTTGAACACTCCGACATTTTGAGAAAAAGAACTTCGGATTTTTGCACCGAAAATGAAAGAGCTGCGGCCCTTCCTTGATAAAAATCTAAATCGGCCCCAAGTATAATGTATGCCATGAAATTGAAACCGGCCTCAAGCGTATTTTGAAATCGGTTCTAAGTTTATTTCTGTTTCTGTTATTTTGGACCCAGATTGATATGCAGTCAGGTTAGGTTCTCCGACATGCCTTAGGACTTTCCAGTGGTAATCAAAGATAACTCTGTCCATGGAGTTATTTGTGGTCCGCCCTGCCCTCGGGGCGTTAAGGTCAAGAAAAAAATTCTGTTACCGGCCTACCTTTGGGTGGCACACTGTTCTGATCCCTCGAGATGGGATACTTCTATTTCTGGCCTTGGATTGTTCGGAGTGAACACAATCTATCATCGATTACTCGCCCCCTCTGCTAGTAGGGTATGCTAGCAAGATCTGTACTGTTCTGTTATGTTAACTGCTTTCCAATTTCTGATCACTGATTTCCGTTATTGGCTACTGTACTGATTTCTGTTATTGGTTATCATACTGATTACAGTTTACTGTTACCGATATCTGACTACCGATTTCTATTTATCGAGTACTGATTTCCAATCTTAGGGGATGATTTCTGTTTACTGATTTCTGATTTATGAAGTATATTACTGTCAAGTATAATTTTTCTACTTTCTGAATTACTTTCTGTCTAAACCGTTCTGTTCTGCACCGTTACATGACTATTCTGTATCATGGTTTTACTGCTCATGTGCATGTACCTTGTTGAGCTTCGACTCACTGTTTTAGTATTTTTTTTCCCTCCAAATGAGACAGTAGAGCTGTTACCTGATGAAAAGGAGTAGACCAAGAGAAACTTTTGAAGGTTTTTAAGGACTTAGAGCATTGTGGAGCCGCTTTTTAAAGAACTTGTGGATGCAAACACCTAGCTAGAAATGTAATTTTTGCATACCGATTTTCATGTTTATTGATGTTATAGAACACGTAGATTTTTATTTGAAAAGCTTATGATATGTATTTCGGTAAAAGAAAAAGTTATGCTTCTGCAGGTTCTTAGTTTACTTCCGCTATATATACTCTGGATTTATTGTGCAGGTCCTAGATAGCATCTCGTTATTATACTGTTAGAGTAGTAAATATTTCTATGGATTTGTGCCATGGATGGCACATGTGATTCTATGAATGTTTGTTGTAGGAATTGTGAATGATTGATAATTGTGTTTCTGTTTGACGGAAGCTTTTGAGGACAGAAAAAAATAATCCGTTCCGTCACAATTGGTCTCAGAGAATTGAGATGCCTTAGAAATTGATCGATCGAAAGGCGAAAGTATAGGTTTGAATCTCTGAATAGAATTCCTGTAGGAATAAGTAAAGGAAGCTAAGACAGTTAAGACCCTTAAGAGATTGGTTCTTAGGCTTGGTTAGAAATTTCTTAATGTTATTGAATACTACTTTTTTATTTACTGGATCCTTGACCTTATATTCATGTGTTTACCTTGATTATAGGATGGTAAGTAGAAGAGGTGGGAGAAATGGCCGCAGTGGCATTAGCACGCCCTATGAAAGAGAGGCTGCTTATATCAATCTATTGGAAAGGATGACCAATGTCGTGGAGTCCGTCGAGCAAAAGCATATGGCTCCGACACTCGAACCAGCTCCGGCACCTCCTGGACCTACAACTTATGATAGGTTCACAGCTGAACGAGCACCGGGCTTCCTAGGAAAGCCTGATCCGGCTGAGGCGGACGTATGGATGAAAAGAATGAAGAAGATATTTGATATGCCTGGCTGTACTGACCGAGAAAAGGTCACATTTGCTGCGTATAAATTGGAGGGTGAAGCGGATAGTTGGTGAGACATGCAGAAACGGGCGATGGGAGTCCTAATGAAGCTATCACCTGGGAGATGTTTGAGGAGGCATTTCTGGAAAAGTATTTTTCGTCCAGCCTTCGAGATCAGAAAGAGCAAGAGTTCATGAGGTTGAGACAAGGGAGCATGACCGTCAAGGAATACGATGCCAAGTTCACGGAGTTGTCTCGCTTTGCACCATTTTATGTGGAGGATGAACAAAGGAAAGCTAAAAAGTTCCTCCAAGGGCTACGAGATGATATTAGAAAGTTGTCTGTTTTGAAGTTCGAGACTTACGCCGAGATCTTGGACAGAGTAACGATCTACGAGAAGGAGGCGAAGATAGAAAGATTTTATGCAAAGAGAACTGCCAGTCGAGCGGGAGTAAGTACCGAATCAGTTGCGGGGTCTTCTAGACCGTTGAAGAGGACTAAAGCAGCTGACAAAGGAAAAAGTATTGTGCCAGCTCAGTCAGTGACCAGTACTAGATCGTCGGCTGAAGACTGTGCCTTCTGTGGGAGGAAGCATCCGGGACGAGAATGCTGCAGAATGTCGAAAGCGTGTTTTATATGTGGGCAGCAAGGCCACCTTCTCAGGAGCTGCCCACTACCCCCAAGGATGGAAGGAAAGAAGCCTACTGTCTCGGCAAGGGCCTTCGCAGTGACTGTTCAAGATCCAGAGGCATCTCCGAACGTAGTGGAAGGTACCCTTTCTATTTGTGGAGTTTCTGCATCCATATTATTTGACTCGGGGTCTACCCATTCCTTTATTTCCCCGCGATTTGCATGTTGTATCGTATCTGCCCCATGTGTTTTGGATTGTAGATTATCTGTATGTACTCCCACCGGATCATCTGTGGTTACTGATGTGATATATCCAGAATGTATGGTTGAGGTGAGTGGGAACTATCTGGTTGTAGATTTAGTGTTGTTGGACATGGGTGATTTTGATGTGATTCTTGGGATGGATTGGCTGGCCAAGTACCATGCCAGTATCAATTATTTCCTAAAGCAGGTTTGTTTTAACATTTCTGGGATGGAGCCCTTTTACTTTCAGGGTATTAAGAAAAAGGAGATACCTATGTTGATCTCTACTCTTCATGCCAAGCATTTGATGAGTATTGGATGTAGAGCTTATTTGGCATATGCCTGTACTACCGGGAGCCATAGTGTACCGGCTAAGGATATCCTTGTCATTTGTGACTTTGAGGATGTATTTTCAGAGGAGTTACCTGGATTGCCTCCGCACCGGTAAATTGAGTTTGAAATTATTATTGTTCTTGGTGCTAGTCCGATTTCTAAATCCCCTTATCATATGGCTCCGGCTGAACTGAAACAGTTGAAGTTGCAACTACAGGAGCTGTTAGACAAGGGTTTTATCAAACCAAGTGTATCTCCCTGGGGTGCACCGGTGTTGTTCGTAAGGAAGAAAGACGGGTCTTTGCGCTTGTGTGTTGACTATCGTGAATTAAATAAGGTCACGATTAAAAATAAATACCCTCTACCGCACATTGATGATTTATTTGATCAGTTGCAAGGGTCGCGAGTGTTTTCAATGATTGATTTGAGGTCCGATTATTACCAACTAAGGATTAAGCCGGAAGATGTAGCTAAAACAGCTTTTCGGACATGTTATGGCCATTATGAGTTTCTTGTCATGCCCTTTGGCCTTACAAATGCTCCAACTGTTTTTATGGACTTGATGAATAGGGTTTTCAGGCCGTACTTGGATAAATTTGTGGTGATATTCATTGATGACATTTTGATCTACTCAAAGGATCACGAGGAGCATGAAATTCATTTAAGGAAGGTACTTCAGGTGTTCCGCGATTAGAAACTGTATGCCAAGTTGAGTAAGTGTGAGTTCTGGCTCGAAAGGGTGATATTCTTGAGACATGTGATTTCTGATAGTGGTATTTCTGTAAATCCCAAGAAAATAGAGGCTGTTACAAGTTGGAGTAGACCAACTTCTGTGACTGAGGTTAGGAGCTTTCTGGGTATGGCGGAATATTACAGGCGCTTTGTAGAGAATTTCTCTCAGATTGCTATACCTCTGACTCGGTTGTTGAAGAAAGAGGCTAAAGTTGTGTGGACAGAAAAGTGTGATATGAGCTTCCAGGAGCTAAAGGATCGTTTGACCACCGCTCCAGTGCTGATTATTCTAGAGGGTGCTAGAGGCTTTGAGGTGTACTGCGACGCTTCTAAAGCAGGTTTAGGATGTGTGTTGATGCAGCACGGTAAAGTCGTGGCATATGGATCTAGACAATTAAAAGTGCACAAGAAAAACTATCCTACTCACGATCTTGAACTTGCTGCTGTGGTGTTTGCATTGAAAATTTAGAGACATTATCTATATGGCGAGAGGTTCCTTGTGTATTCCAATCATAAGAGTTTGAAATACTTATTCTCACAAAAGGAACTCAATATGAGGCAAAGGAGATGGCTCGATTTTCTGAAGGATTATGATTGTGAAATCCAGTACAAGCCAGGAAAGGCCAACATGGTAGCAGATGTCTTGAGTCACCGGTCGAGCTATGTGGCGCACCTACAGGTCAAATAGATGGAAATGTTGGATTATTTGAAGTAGTGCAATATCCAATGCTATGCCAAAGGTGATAGGATGCTCCTGTCGTATTTTTAAATTCAACCAGAGGTAGTTGGTGAAGTTAAGGAGAAACAGGTGAATGATTTATTTCTCATGGATATTGATAATGATTTGAGTAAGGAGTCTTGGGCTGATTTTAACATCCGGGCTGATGGTGTGTTGAGATTTAGAGATCGATTATGTGTTTCGGATGATAAATGATTGAAAGAGAAAATCTTGAAGGAGGCTCACCGGTCTCGGTATACAATCCACCCGGGAATGAATAAAATGTATCAGGATCTAAAAAAGACCTTCTGGTGGAGAAACATGAAGAGGGATATCATGGGCCATGTGGAGAAATGCCTAGTGTGTCAGCAACTGAAGGCCGAGAGGAAGAAGCCTTCTGGATTGTTACAGCCAATGCCAATCCCGAGCTGGAAATGGGAGGACATTGCTATGGATTTTGTATCAGGTTTGTCGAGGACCCCTAGAAATCATGACTCCATGTGGGTTATAGTTGATCAGTTGACGAAATCAGCCCACTTTTTAACGATCAGGACGACCTATTCGCTTGATAGATTGGCCCAATTGTACGTGAATGAGATCGTGAGGCTTCATGGAGTTCCTGCCTCCATAGTGTCTGATAGAGATTCACGTTTTGTCTCGAGGTTCTAGGAGAGCTTGCATAAGGAGTTGGGGATAGAATTGAAGTTCAGTACCGCGTATCACCCCCAGACCGACGGCCAATCTAAACGTACCATTCAGATTCTCGAGGACATGTTGAGGGCTTCTGTTTTGGAGATAGGAGGAACTTGGGATACTCATCTGGCACTAGCTGAATTTGCTTATAACAACAACTACCAAGCTAGTATCGGCATGGCACCGTTTGAGGTGTTGTATGAGAAAAAGTGTAGGTCACCTATTCATTGGGAGGAAACTGGAGATAAAAGAATTTTGGGCCCTGAGATTGTGAAAGAAACAGCAGAGAAGATTAAGGTGATTCACGATAATTTGAAGGTTGCCCAGAGCCGACAGAAGAGTTATGCGGACAAGCGGAGGATAGAGTTGACTTTTGAGATAGGGGATCTTGTGTTTCTAAAGGTCTCACCGTCAAAGGGCACATTCTGGTTTGGAGTAAAGGGAAAGTTGAAGCCTCAATTCATTGGCCCTTTTGAGATTCTGGAAAGGATCGGGTAGGTAGCCTATAGGTTGGCGTTACCATTGACTCTTGCGGGCGTACACGATGTATTTCATATATCGATGCTTCGAAAGTACATCCACGATCCAGCGCATGTGATTGACTACGGGACTTTATCCATTGACAAGGACTTGTCCTACTTTGAGGAGCCACTGTAAATTTTAGACCGAAAGGATCAAATGTTACGAACGAAGTCTATCCCCCTGGTGAAAGTGCTTTGGAGAAATCATTCACCGGAGGAAGTCACTTGGGAGCGCGAAGAGGAGATCCGAGACAAGTATCCTCACTTGTTCCCTTGAGGTACGTACTTTACTCAATTTCGAGGATGAAATTTCTTTAAGTGGGGAGAATGTGTGGACCCGAAACCGAAAACGTAATAATTAGATGTGATTAAGGTGATTAATATCAGTAAGAGGCTATGCATATAGTAAAAAAGTGGTAGTTAAAAGTAAAAAGTTGGAAAATGTCCAAATTTAGTAAGCAGCCGAGTTGCACTTGCTGTGGGCTCGAGCCCTCCTATCGGGCGGAAAAACCAGTGGCGTTCACGAGTCCCTCCACCCACTGGCCACTCGAGCCCTTCTATCGGGCGGAAAAACCAGTGGCGTTTCCCAATCCCTACCGCTCGAGCTCCACTTGAGCGGCAGGCATAGTATAAAACCCCGCCCAGCTCTCTCCTTTTCATTTCAGCACGACTTTAGGGTTTGAGGAGAGAGAGAGCACCGTGCCTAGTGAGAGAAGGGTAGAGAACGAAGCCCGGGAAACCAAATCCATCCGTGAGCCAGTTATAAAGGTGAAAGCCCACAACAAGGCAAGTGTACCTTGGACGTCTTTTTCATATTCCAGTTATGAAGGTCTGCGGGCCCTTGTGGATGAGGTGCTTGAAGAAAGCACCTCCTTCGAGCGTCGAGAGGAAAGCGTTTAGCTTAACCTCGTCGGTCAGTCTCGGGATTTGCCTGGCCTTAGCTACAAACCGGGCCAATAATCCCCTCAAGGTCTACCTGGCGCCCTGCTTGATCCAGGTGAGGTGCCAGGGCTGTTTCTCCACTCTTCTGCTGGAGGCGAACTGAGATAGGAACGCCGTTGCCAAGTCTCTAAAGTCACGGACGGAGTCCGCGGGCAACCTATAGAACCATATCCGTGCTTCCCCTTTTAGAGTCAAAGGGAAGCACTGACACATGGTGGTCTCGTCTAGGCCTTGGAGGTTCAAGTGCTTCCTGAAATGATTGAGGTGGTCCATGGGATCACCGCTGCCATCGTACACCTCCAGATTAGGCATTTTGAATTTTGGAGGGAGCGTCCTCGTCCTAATCTCCGTAGAAAACGGAGACTGGAGCGCGTTAGCCCATCCTCCACTGCTCTCTCGAAGCACCAGATTTCATCCTCTTTCCGGTCTATTCTCCACTCGAGGTGGGATAGACACTTTCTTCTCGTTGAGGTAATGCCTCAACTGATAAGGTTCCTGAACGGTACAATGCTCAGGGGCCGTGCGGGCTCCTCGTGGGGGAGCGTCTCGTGGAACCACCTCCTGTTCGCCGCGCTCACGACGGCTCCGCTGGATCCCAGAGTGGCACCTCTCAGGGCTCTCTTCTCGAACCCGAGGACCTGGTTGGTCCTCTACCCTCTGCGGGGCTCTGCTGCTGGAGGCCACCTGGGTCCTTGGATTGTCACGTCGACTGGGCGGCCTTTCGCGGCGATTGCCCTCTCTGTTTCCGCCCTGTGACGCTTCGGCCTGGGAGGCCCTGTCGGGAGCCCCCTTGAGCTGCTTGATTATGGAGCAGAGCGTGTTGAAGGCCTGAGACATACCGTGTATCTTGGCCACCAAACCCCTCACCACGGGGTCAGGGTGGTTCTCCGCCCCAGCACAAGGATCGGGGCCGCCACAGTGTGAGGGCACCTCTTTGGTGGGTGCGCTCGCTTTTGCTCTCGTGTTCACCATTCTAAGGTTTGAAGTTGAATTTGTTCGCATATTTTCAAAAAAACATGAAAAGCAGACTTTCAGTCGCTTCCCACAGACGGCGCCAAAGTTGTGTCCGAGAGTTCCGGCTACCTGTTTTGCGAAATATGGGCTGGCGTACGAATACTAGCAACACAAAATAACTAGTACATGAGCAGTATGATAGAAGTACGAGGAATGTAGGAGAACACGTAAATTTACGTGGAAAATCCCGTAAAATACAGAGGGGTGAAAAACCACGGGAACGGACGGGAAGTCCGAGAAGTTTCACTAATTTGTTAAGAGATTACAACGAAGACTTGCGGAATAATTCTCCTTTACAGGGAATCACAATGTTAGAATTCTAACTTCTTTCCTTCTCCCTTCGCTCTTTCTCTTTTCTCTTGGGAGTTATCTGCTCAAGTGTGCTCAGGTGGGAATTTTTCTGAATCGTCCTCCAGTAGCCTGAATGGGGATATTTATAAGGATCGGCATGCCGTTAGAGGGGTGACACGTGACACTGACGCCTTTGGCCTACCTGCCGCCACTACTGTTGGTGCGGCTATGACAGGGACACCTGTCACAGCCTGCAGATACGACGTGTAGGGGCACATGCACTGCAGGTATGGCGTGTCAGAGGCCGTTGGTTATTCAATACAGCACGTGCTGCGTAGGTCATCCAAGCTGGGATCCTTGGTTATTTTGGCTTTTCTGGCTATCCTCGTCCCCATACGAGTCGTAGTGGCCCCTCGGATTTCCAATGCCATTCTTGTCTGCTAGGCTTGGTTCTGCGGGCGCCCGGAACAAGCTTAACCACTTGGGCCTAATTGGACTTGTGGGCCTCTTGGGCCAATTTACCCATATTATCCTCTAGGCTTGCAATTGTTGTTTTGGGCCTTAGATTCCGAGACCCATCAGAATGATGGGTGAGTATCCTTATGGCAACCCTCCTCCAGGATAGGGTCACAAGATGGGAATCCTTTAGCAACTAACTTGATTGTTATTGCACTCTCATGTTCATCATTTTTGCTTTGTTGAAGGAGAAGAAAAGTTTTTGATTAGTGTGATCTCAATCAGCTAGTCAGACAATATCAATGATGCGTACTCTAGATTTGGATAGTTATCTAAATATAGTCGGATTAAATCTTTAAACATTTAAATGCAAATCTTATCACGTCCCAGATTACAAAATCAAATTTATT
>JAODPA010067108.1:0-10685 GCA_025585075.1 Nepenthes mirabilis
GGCTGGCCCAACGGTCAAAGAAGGGCTAAATAGCCTGTTGGACGGTCAACTCCAACGTTGGCCCAACAGGAAGTGAAGGCTCAAATCCTGAAAGGTCCAAACGCTCTCCCAACGATCAACGCCAGCGTTGACCGTTGAGACACAGGCGGGCGGCCAACTCGTGTACAGAACGGTCTACCCGAATGTTGACCGAAATTACTGTAGTAACAGGCCAAAAATAAAAGGCTTTTTACGGGCCTGGCCCACTTGAGCCCACGATCCAACAGATGACCAGCAACAGCTCTTTCAACACCTTCCACGAACTCAGCCAGCATCTAAAAAGGATATTAACAAAATCAACGCCCTTCTCATAAGGAAGGGAAGCAATCTCAGCCAGTTTGGCAACTTACGCCTCCTTGTAGAAGGAAGGCCATCCAGAATAACGTAGAGGATCAGACCTTCTAATCAATGAAGATTACCCTGTTATCCTTTAAGTAAACCCTAGAATTCTCATTCAGGGCATGCAAACTTCTATTCACACAACGCCCACAATAATAACTAAGACAGACATATAATTTTCTGCTCTCTACTGACACTCAGAAAACCCAAAGCATACAAACGTGCTTCTAATAGCCGTTTGTTGCCTCACCACCATCCAAATTCAAGAAGACGGCTTTGCCTCTCTTTCATCTGGAGATCTACACACTCTTGCACTTTCTCTTTCAATTCTCAATTCCAATAACCTTATCAGATTTCGAAGGCTATTTACTGACTTGAGCGTCAGAATGTTTTCGATAGGATAGCTTTCCACTGACACACTGATCTCCTATTCATTTTAGTGGTGTACAGGATCCAAATTCAGTGAATAGAGTCAGAACCAGGATAAGCAGATCAGCCTGAATCTGTTCAAAATTCGGATCCAATGACGCATCATTGGAGCCGTTTGTGGGAAGCACTTACAAAAAGCTAACCACAATTCCTCACAATGCTCTCTTTTTACTGCAAGATTCATCCGCAATTGTGAATACGAGACCCTAAGCTAGCGATCCCATTAGAGATGTAACTTCTCCTGACCAGGACCACGCTGCTAGTACCCTGGTCAACGGGACGATAGGTGGGGCGCCTGCGCCTTTCATTCAGCGACTAATGGAGTAGATGCAAACCAACAACCGTCTGCTCCAAATACTCTGGTCTCGACAAGTGCAGCCATAGCAGGTAGCTCCACCAACAGTCATCCCTGCGCCGGCCACCAAAAAAGGTGGCCAGAGAAAAAAGAAGCCGGCTGAAGGCCTGAGAACCCACGAATAATCCAATCCCAGCCTCTTCGCGTGCTCCAGGCTAGAACAGGCTCGAAGAGCACTCCGGGTGCACAACTCCGATAGAAAGTCCGGAGAGAAGAAATCCCCGATACTCTCGGGAAAAAAATGAGAACTCAGTTTAGGAGCGAGCCTCCGGGGCTGTCAAGTCCACTGGAGGCAGTAGCAGGCCAGCTACTGGACCCTCCGGGGACAAAATAGAGTTGAGAGCTTACCTTAACTCTAAGAAATCTGCCAACGCTGCTCGAGCAAATCCGCGAGTGGATAAGATTTGAAACCGCGTGTTCAAGGACGACGAGCGCGCTGTTAACCTTGATTAATCTCCTTTCATAGCGGAGATCCTAAACCGTCCACTGCCTACCAAGTTTAAGATGCCTTCCCTTGGCGCATACAATGGGAGCAATGATCCACTTGACCATCTAAATCACTTTCGCACCCATCTAAGTCTACAAGGGCTGAAAGACTCAGCGATGTGCCACTACTTGCCGCTCACGCTGAAGGGAGATGCCAACATCTGGTTTCATCACCTCCCTTTAGGCACCATTAGCAGCTTCTGAGAGCTCATAGATTTCTTCCTGGCTCAGTACACCTCAAGCCGACGGGAAGAGAAGCAACTGTGGCACCTCTTCCACATCAAGTAGAAGTCAGAAGAGAACCCCGGCAATTTTTAGACCGTTTTGTGGCAGAGGCCAGGCGGATTTTCCAGATCACGAAGGATATGAAACTGGGCAGTTTCATTTCCGCGCTAACCTACGGGACTTCTTCAAGCACTTGGCCCATAAGAATCCCAGACCTTCTGGGAGGCGGAGTCAATCACCCGAGCCTACACAACAGCAGAGGAGGCCAACGAAGCAAAACGTCCAGAACAGGCAGATCAACCTTGATCATTCCCTAGAGAGGGAAAAAGAAAATACAGTGATAGTAATCACTCCCGTCAGAAGCAGCATAGGACTGGGTCACCAGAACGCAGAGATTATGGGCCCACCAGCCTTACGCCCCTGACGGACACACGCTCAAATGTCCTCATACAGATCCGCGGGAAAAAAATTCTGAAGTGGCCAAAACAACTGAAGGACACTAGGAACCAGTCGAAGTACTGCCTGGGCATTCTACCGAGGATTGCAAGACGCTGCAGAAGGAGATCGAGGAGCTGATTCACAGGGGCCACTTCACCAAGTTCGTCAAGGGCCCTGGGCAGAATTCTAGAGCAGCGAGCGGAGAAGGGCAGGAGCCGTCTCCTCCCCGAAATCGGGTTGTGGCAGGGGTGGTCAATATGGTCACCACCCGACCTGCCAAAAACCCAGCCGACGACAAGGAGCAGCAGGCTGGGAGGAAGAAGCAGTGCACGGCGGACAACACCATTAGCTTCAATGATGATGATTTGACTCATGTAATGTCCCCCCATGATGACCCCCTCATTGTACCCGCGCTCGTTTTAGACAGTAGTGTCAACTACCAGCTGAAGCGAGTATTTATTGATAATGCTAGTTCAAAGAATTTGTTTTATTTGGATGCGTTCTTTAAATT
Source organism: Nepenthes mirabilis (assembly GCA_025585075.1). Taxonomy (NCBI): domain Eukaryota; kingdom Viridiplantae; phylum Streptophyta; class Magnoliopsida; order Caryophyllales; family Nepenthaceae; genus Nepenthes; species Nepenthes mirabilis. The sequence goes on from JAODPA010067108.1 coordinate 2,823, forward strand.
AGGTTTAAAAAAGAACCAATTAAAATCTGCCGAAGGCCCATTGTATGGCTTTGACAATGAGCCAGTGCCCGTCCAAGGGACTATCCAACTGGAGGTCACCTTAAGCACGTATCCAAAAACAGTGAGTCAAATACTCACCTTCTTGGTGGTCAACCTACCATCTGTTTATAACGCTATACTAGGCAGACCGTGCTTAACAGCGTTCGAGGTAGTCACCTCAATTCCAGACCTTAAGATAAAGTTCCCAACGCCTTACGGTGTAAGAGAGATGTTAGGTGACCAAGTCACTGGACGGACATGCTACATGTCTCAGGTTACCCCTAGTGGCAGCACTAGAACAGTTGGAAAACTCGATCATCGAGATAAAACAACCGTACAGCAAGCAAAGTCTGGCAAAGCCACAGATCTAATCTCACTGAACCCGGAGGAATCGGAAAGGTGTGTACAGATCGACGGCTTACTCGTCGGAACATTGCGTGATGAGTTGATCACGTTCATGGGACGGAACGCTGATATTTTCGCGTGGACTCCAATAGACATGCCTGGGATTCCGGCTGAAGTGATGGTCTAAAAGTTGGGGCTTGATCCTGACCGAAAGCCCATTAGGTAGTAGCGGAGAAACCATTCCGTAGAAAAGCTAATCGCCATCCGAGAGGAGGTGAAGAAACTGCTGGACGCAGGATTTATTAAAGAAGTCTACTATCTGGATTGGCTCTGTAACGTCGTCATGGTGAAGAAAAGCAATGGAAAATGGTGGATGTAAGTCTATTTCACCGACGTTAACAAAGCTTGCCTAAAGGACAGCTTTCCCTTACCCAAGATCGACCTGCTGGTTTACTCGATAGCCAGACATGAGCTGCTAAGCTTCATGACCCCTATTCGAGTTACAACCAGATCCGGATGAGCCTTAAGGACGAGGAGCACGCCTCATTCATGACTGATCAGGGCACTTACTGCTATAAAGTGATGCCCTTCGAACTAAAAAACGCTGGAGCAACCTATCAACGACTGGTCAACAAGATGCTTGAAAAACGGATCAGTCACAACATGGACGTATACGTCGACAACATGCTCGTAAGAGCAAGGTCACCGGCGACCACATCCGCGACCTGCCAGAGTCATTTGAGGTGCTCCGCAAGTATTAGATGAAGCTGAACCTAGCTAAATGTGTCTAATACTTGCGTTTGGCACATTCCTAGACAGCTTTCGATGAATTAAAGCGGTATCTGACGAGCTCGCCATTGCTAGTGTCACCCAAGGGCGGAGAAGAGTTGTATATTTACCTGACAGTGTTGGAAGCATCCCTCAGTTTTGTCCTCACACGCCAGGACTCCGACACTCAACGACCGGTCTACAACGTAAGTAAAACATTGACCAGTCTAAAGACCCACTACTCGTGCGCAGAAAAACTGGCCTTGGTGCTTACATTCTCTGCGTGGAAGTTAAGACCATACTTTTAGGTGCACCGTGTAGTGGTCCTTACAGACTAGGATTTGAAAAATATACTTCAGAAACCCAACGTTTCTGGATGGCTGGTAAAATGGGCTATCGAGTTGGGGGAGTTTGATATCGAATTTCGGCCCAAACCTACTGTAAAAGTGCAAACTCTGGCTGACTTCATTGTTAAAACCATGACCCCAGTTCTCGAAGAGCAGTCCGCAGAAAGTGCGGAACAGCTTGACGGAGTCCCATAATGGATACTCCACGTAGACGGATCGTCTACGGACGCTGACAGTGGTGCTGGAGTGGTCCTCACGACCCCTGACAAGTTCAAGGCAAAGTATTCCCTCAGACTTGATTTCCCGACAACCAACAATGTTGCCGATTATGAAGCCCTATTAGCCGGATTACGATTAGCAAAGGAGTGCTCTACCAAGAGGTTGACGGTTTACAGTGACTCTAAACTAATCGTTAACCAGGTTAACGAAGACTTTGAGGTAAACAACCCTCACCTAGCCAAGTACTTGGCAAAGGCAAGGGAGACCGCCCAGGTTTTCGACAAACTGACCTTGGTTCATGTTCCTAGAACTGAAAACTGGAAGGTAGACCAGTTGGCTAGAGCTGCTACAGCTGAAAATCCAAAACAATATTCAAGGGATATGAGGGAGATCCTGAACGCTACCAACATAGAGAAATAGGAGGTGATACAGATCTCCGAAGCGAAAAACTGGATGACGCCCTACCTTAGCTATCTGGCTGACGGATCATTGCCGGAAGACACAGAGAAGGCTAAGCGAATCAGAAAGACAGTCGGCTGGTACACTGTGGTTGATAGACGGCTATATCACCGAGGCTACTCAACCCCATACCTCCGATGCCTAACTCGCGAAGAGGCTAACTATACTTTGGAGAAGTGCACCTTGGGATTTACGGATCGCACATTGGTAGAAAAAACTTAGCATTCAAGGTCATACGACAGGGCTACTACCGGCCCTCAATGAAAAAGGATATGCTCAAATTTGTGAAGAAGTGTGAAAGCTGTCAGCTTCACAGTAACCTTCACTGCCAGCCATTTGCTGACCTGAAAAAACTTCAGGCCCCTTGACCCTTTGCGCAATGGGGGCTAGATATTTTTGACCCGTTTTCCATTGCCACAAGGCAAAGGAAGTTCATCATCATGGGAATCAACTACTTCACCAAGTGGGTCGAGGCCATCCTACTGGCGAAGATCACAGAGTACAACGCTCTTGAATTCCTTCACTAGAACATTATTTGTAGATTCGGCGTCCCTGATGTCGTCATGACCGACAACAGGATCCAATTTTTGGGAAAACGCTTCACCAAGTATTGCACTAGCCTTGGCATCAAGTTGGTCCACACTTTGGTGGCATACCCTCAAGCGAATGGACAGGTGGAGGTCACGAACAGAACGCTACTCCACTGGTTAAAGACTAAGCTGGAGGACACAGGGGGCTCCTGGATAGACGAGCTCCCATCAGTTCTCTGGTCATATCGGATAACCCCAAAAGAACCAACGCAAGAGACGCCCTTCAGTCTCTGTTACAGGACAGAAGCGGTAATCCCGGTCGAAATTGGGCTTCCAAGTCTTAGGGTGAAATCGTTTGACCTACAGGGAAACTCCTAAGAAATCAAGGAACACCTAGACTTATTAGAGGAAGCCCGCGACGCCGCCAGAATGCGAACAGCGGCATACCAATATTAAATTGCCCTATACTACAATACAAAGGTGATGGTGCGACAATTCGATGTTGGAGACCTGGCCTTTCGAGGCGTCAAGGCCACAGGTATGCTGGCCGGCCGCAATAAGCTCTCCCCTAATTGGGAAGGGTCTTTCCTAGTCTCTACCGTCCTGCGAAACGGAGCATACAAACTCCAGAACTAGGATGAAAAGTTGGTCCCCCGAACATGGAATGTGGTCCACCTCAAACCCTACTTCTAATAAAGGGCACAAGTATGTATTCGCATTATTATGTGCATGCATTCGCTGGCTTATTTCAATTCGTCAAAATGTGTGTTTCCTTAGCATACTGCCTTCCCCTTCTTGTGTGCATATATATGTGTGTTTGCTTTGTAGGTTACTCGACCTAGACTGCCCCTAAGTCGGGAGGGTCCTCACCCTCTCGTTAATAAACTCTGGTCATCCAGGCGGCCCATACGTGGTCGAATATAAACCTCAGTCATCCGAGCGGCCTATTAGCGGTCGTATTTAAACCCTGGTCATCAAGGTGGCTCACAAGCGGTCTAGTATGAATCTCGATCATTCGATCGGCCTATTAGCGGTCGTATTAAACCCTGGTCATCTAGTCGGCCCATATGTGGTTGGCTCTAAACCTTGATCATCCAAGTGGCTCGTTAGCGATCAAAATCTTAGGAGGCTAATGCAGCACACGCAACGACCTCCTCCACGAGAAGATAGTATGATCAGTCAACGATGGTCAAATGGAGAAAAATTCTTCTCCAACAGTAGTTGCCCAAGTCAGCACTTGGGTAGCACCACCAGGCTTCACTGACAAGCTGCCATTACTAAGCCGGTTAACACACAACCGCCTACCAAAAAGCCTAAGGATTTCACTCCTTTGGCAGCAATACAATGGCCGCTAGCCAACTAAGTTGGCCGTCCAGTACAGTAGCCATGCAAGCACAAAGCAGTAAAAAAAATGGACACAAAGTGAGAAAATTCTGATTTTATTGCTTTCAAACATATTGCAATGTACATAATATAAGGGGAAGACAAAAAATCAACAAAAGGCTAAGGAGGCGGCGGAGGCAGCACTTGACCGTCTCGCGGATCCCTCACGAGACTATAAGCAGATCCACCAGAAAATTAGGGTCAATAAGCAGCGCGATACACCCATACATATTGACCCCTTCCCATATCCGCGGCCATATCAGCTGCTCAATCTCTTGGGGGCATATCCGAAAGCTCAGGCGATTCTCCAACTCTGTCAGCTACCCTCTAAGCTGGCTAAGGCGCCCAGTGAGTCCCTCGTTCTCCTGCCTTAGTCGGGCATTCTCCTCCTTCAGACTAGCATTCTTAGCCTTCGTATCGGCCGGAACAGTCTGCAAAGTAGCAGCATCGAACCTGTACTCCGCCCCCAAAGCCGCCAGCTTCGCATCTAACCAGGTAATCTCTGTCTCCTTGTCAGAGATCACCTGATCCCGCTGGTCCATCACCTCGGCAATGGAAGCCATCACCTTCTCCTTATACACCAAAGAAACAAAACAAATTAGGAATTCTAAAAGGAGAAATTATACAGAAAGTATCGCGAAAGATTATATCTCCCAGACTCTCCACACAGGCCTCTCAGATTTGGCCTCCAAGTCTTGCTCAAGCGGCGGGGGGCCAGAAGCAATGCCCTCGTGAGCGGAGCTGGCAGCGGCCTCCTCCAAGATCTCATCTAGGAGCCCCTCATCAACGTAGTCTACAGCGGCAGCAGGCTCCCCGGCGACAGCCTCCACCGCGGCTACTGGAGGATCAAAATCAACCACCGGCTACTCAGCAGGCATCTGCATGGCTGGAGAGTCGACAGACTGCTCCTGCGCCTCTGTCGACGGCTCAGAGGCTGGCTCTAAAAAAGTTTCCATATGTGATGCTCAAGGAACCACCTGTGATGTGGGTTGCATCAGGATAACGCCTTCTCCCCTAGCCTTCGGCAGATCCTCAAAAGACTTCTCCATCCCGGTGGTACTGCCAGTGCCGCTGCAAATCCCAGCAGTGATATAGTCAGGCCCCGAAGATGATGAGGAGGGCGTCTCCGCTGCCATCTTTTTGGGCCACGGGCCGATGAAATCATCATCTGTTGGACGGGGGCAAATGAGTAGGCCCCTGGACTCTTCGAGGTGCATCATCATCACCTGCGGCGGTGCCTTAAGCTTCTGAACCAAGGAAGGCGGTCCCCAATTCACCTTCTTGGCCTCTACCCTAGAGACCAAGAAATCAAAAAGGTGGTCTTTGACCAGTTTGGTTAACCACTCTAAGGACGTCGTCTCCGCCATAGACGGCGTCCCAGTATACACATCCGACACCTGACCCCAATCCTTTGCCAGGGGCCCGGTCTCTGTCATACTCACGAAGAAGAACCGGTTCTTCTAATTCTTCAGTTAGTCGTAGATGGCCGTATTTATCTTCAGGCCACTACGGGGAACCAGGGAGATCCACTCACCTCCCTGATTTATCTTGAATAGCTCCTTCACCATGGACATTGTTAATCTCTTAGAATACTTACGAAGGAAGATGCAAAGAGTACAAATATACCGTATAGTATTAGCATGGAGTTGGGTGACAGGGACTCGAAGACCTTAAAGGATCGACTGCAAGTGGTCCGGAAGAGGAAGATGGAGACCGCTCCTCAGGTGGGCCTCATACACTGTCACGTGCCCCACCGGTGGAGAGAAGACCCTGTCATCCTTGTCCGGAACCCTCCACGCAATGTCCTTCGGGATGTTAAATTCAGCACACAGTGCCTTTACGTCACTCTCTCAAAGAACAGAAAAGATGTCGGTAACAGAGGTCGAAGCCATGATTAACAGAGGAGTTAGGGTTTCTTTGGGAACGATAACGAGTTGAAGACGAAGAAGGCAAAGCAGAAGACGTGAGAGAATACTCAGTGTAAGGAGCTAAACTTAAATGGTAAGGTGTGAAACGCCTTAAACCTCTTCGAGAAGGCACGCCATCATTCCTGCCACGTGTCGCATCCCAAATGGGCCTCTTATAAAACAGATCTTCTGACGCATTAATGGCTAGGATAGCAGTCCAACTAGGAGGAGACACGTATCAACTTTTGGCCTAACAAACCGGCTAATGGCTACACATCACTCAGGGCTCATTGAAAGTTCTCCGGAATCTGGCCAAACATAGTCAATAGATCCGGCCAATTTTCTTCTCTGGATCCTACCAAAGATGGTCAACAAATCCGGTCAATTTTCTTCTCTGGATCCGACCAAAGATGGTCAATAGATTCAGTCAATTTTCTTCTCCGGATCTGACCGAAGACGGTTAACAGATTCGGTTAACTTTTTTCTCCATATCTGACCAAAGACGGTCAACGTATCCAGTCAATTTTCTTCTCTGGATCTGACCAAAGACGGTCAACAAATCCGGTCAATTTTCTTCTCTGGATTTGACCGAAGATGGTCAACAGATTCGGTTGACTCTTTTCTCCCGATTTGACCAAAGATGGTCAACAGATCCGGTCAATTTTCTTTTTCGGATCTGACCAAAGACGGTCAATAGATCCGGTCAACTTTCTTCTCCACCTTTCGTAGAATCCTCCAGGATTCTCAAGCAACGAAGGGCAGTGAGGGGCATCCCATCATGAACATACCAGAAGCAAGAATTCTGCCCATCGGCATGGGGTGCTAGGGATGGGTATACCGTAGTTGGGCTGACCCAACGGTCAAAGAAGGCCCAAATAGCCTATTGGATGGTCAACTCCAACGTTGGCCCAACAGGAGGTGAAGGCCCAAATCCTGAAAGGCCCAAACACTCTTCCAACGGTCAACGCTAGCGTTGACCATTGAGACACAGACAGGCGGCCAACTCGCATACAAAACGGTCAACCCGAGCATTGACCGAAATCACTATAGCAACAGGCCGAAAATAAAAGGCCTTTTACGAGCTTGGCCCACTTGAGCCCATGATCCAGCAAACGACCAGTAACGGCTCTTTCAGCACTTTTCACGAATTCAGTCAGTACCCAAAAAGGATATTGATAAAATCAACGCCCTTCCCATAAGGAAGACACTAAATTTTTCCAATCTTCTGCCAATTGGGGCTCTCCAACTGTAGAATGCATGGAAGGAAGGTAAGCAACATGAAAAACCGCTGACCGCCAGGAAGGAAAATAATCTCAGCCAGTTTGGCAACTTGCTCCTCCCTGTAGAAGGAAGGCCATCCAAAATAATGCAGGGGATCACATAATCGAACCAAGGAAGATCACCCTATCATCTTTTAAGTAAACATTAGAATTTTCATTCAGGGTATGCAAACTCCTACTCACACAACGCTCACAATGACAATTAAGACAGATATACAATTCTCTGCTCTCTACTAACACTCAGAAAATCCAAGGCATACAAACGTGCTTCTGACAACCGTTTACTGCCTCCTCACTATCCAGATTCAAGAAGATGGCTTTACTTCTCTTTTATTTGGAGATCCACACACTCTTACACTCTCTCTTTCAATTCTCAATTCTAATACCCTTCTCAAATTTTGAATACTAATTACTGATTTGAACGTCAGAGTGTTTTCGGTGAGACAACTTTCCGTCGACACACTGACCTCCTATTCGTTTTAGTGGTGTGTAGGATCCAAACTCAGTGAACGGAGTCAAAATCATGATAAACGGATCAACCCGAATCTGTTCGAAATTCGAATCCAATGACGTATCAAATAATAAT
>JAODPA010067109.1:0-10685 GCA_025585075.1 Nepenthes mirabilis
ATGGGTAAGCCCATAGCTGGCAGTCCCAATAAAAAAAACGGCCCAAAGTCCAGAAAAGTCCAGACGCGCGTTAAACGGTCAACGCTAGCGTTGACCGCCCGGATGCCAATTAGGCGGCCAACGCGCTCCCTCAAGACGGTCAACAATCCTGTCAACTAGAAGTACTGTAGCAGTAGGCTGCAAAAAGATATAAAATCGAATACGGGCCAGGTCCAGTTTGGCAGGCGTTCCCTTACACGACAAGCAACGGTCATTTTCCTGATTTCACGCCTTCTTTGAAGTCAATCTCCTCTAAAGAAGGTATCAACGGATTCAGCACCATTCCCATGGGAAAGACGTCAGATTCTCTCTCCTTGCCAAAGATGGAGTCTAATGGTAACAAAAGAACAAAAGGAAGGCAGATAATCTGAAAACTCGTTACCCGCTTAAAAAGGAAACGATCCTATCAGAACACGCCAGTCATGCCTTCCTACTCAAGGAAGGCCACCCAACACCAGGCAGGGATCACCCCTTCCTGGCCAAGGAATGTCGCACTTCCCACCGTCTATATAACCCCAGAGTCTCAACTCTGGAGGAACATAGTCTGAGACACGAACACAGATGCAAAATACAACACAATACTTGAGCATACTTACTCTCAATCGCTTACTTTGCTAATCCCACTCTAAGCCTCCAGATTACAGAAACTTCGCCCGCTCCATGAGAACCGTCTTTCTAGGCTACCACGCTTTCAGAACATAGCTCCCACTTGTTCCTTGCGAACATCGAGTCGAAAAACCAAACTCTCAATGAGTTACGGGAACGTCTCTTGCATCTACAGGTCAACACTCCCACCAATCTTAATCTTGCTCTCTCTTTCTTTTTACTTATCAGTTCACATTCTTAAAATTTGAAGGCTTGTTACTGATTTGAGCGTCGGAGTATTTTCAGTGAGACAACATCCCACCGGCACCTGACCTCTTGTTTACTGTAGTAGTGTGTAGGGTTCAGACTCGATAAACGGAGCTGGATCCAAACAATCGAGTGAATCTAAATCTGTTCGAAGTCGAATTCAAGTACGCATCATTGGCGTCGTCTGTGAAAAACGCTTACAAGAAGCCAACCATGTTTTCCAGAAACTCTTTTCGATCAACACCCTCAAGTAAAATGGTGAACACTAAGGCGCAAGCAAGCGAGTCAGCCCGAGACGTAGTCTCACCAAACCAGGACCACGTCATTGGCGCCGTGGTCAATGAAATAGTCGGTGAAATTTTGACATCTTTCTCCCAAAACCTGGCGGAGCATATGCACAACACGGATAGAATGCTCCAGATACTCTGCTCCCGCCAGGAGCAAGCACAGCTAGGGGCTGCACCGGCGGTGGCCCCAGCACCGGCATCCAGATGAGGAGGCCAGAGAAAGAAAATTTCGGCTCGACAGACCGGAAGGCTAACCAGCACTCCCGCACCAGTGTTCTCACATGTCCAAAGCCGTTTAAGGCGCGAGGAGTGGGGAACCAGCTCTACCCCGGAGGAAAGTCCGGAATGGAGGAACCCCAAATACTCTCGAGTAGAATCTCGAACCCAGGCTCGGGAGGGAGCCTCTCGGGCTGCTAGATTTGTCGAAGATAGCAGCCGTCTAGCTGCTGGACAAGCTAGGAAGAGAACGGAGTTGAGGGCATATCTCAACTCCAAAAGATCTGCTAATGTCATTTCAGCAGATCTGAGGTTGGAGAAGATATGAAACCGCATCTTCAAAGACGATGAGCGCGCAGCCAACATCCACAGATCTCCCTTCATCGTGGAGGTCTTAAACCATCCCATGTTGGCGAAATTTAAAATTTCAGGTCTAGACTCTTACGATGGGAGTGTAGATCCCGTCGATCATCTCGCTTACTTCCGCACCCATCTGGGTCTACAAGGGCTGGAGGACGCAGCCACATGTTGCTGTTTTTCGCTCACTTCAAAAGGGGATGTGTGCATTTTATTCCATTATCTCCCCTCAGACTCGATCCGAAATTTTTAGAAGCTTACAGATCTTTTCTTGTCTCAGTATGCCTCCAGCCGCAGCAAGGAAAAACAACTATGGCATCTGTCGCTCCTTAAGCAGAAGCATGGGGAGAACCCGCGGAGGTTTCTGGATCGCTTCATGGCAGAAGCTAAGCGATTCCCTCAACTCACGGAGGAAATGAAATTGGGCAGTTTCATTTCGACGCTGACGCATGGAGAGTTCTTCAGGCACCTAGCGCATAAGAATCCGCAGACCTTTCGGGAAACAGAATCTTTCACCAGGGCCTACGCGGTAGCAGAAGAGGCCAAGGCAAAACGTCCCGACCGGCCTGAACAGCCTAGCTCTTTCCCACCTGAAGGAAAGAAGAAATACAACGGTAGTGATCGCTCCCACCGAAAGCACCATAGGATTGGGCCGCTAGAGCGCAAGGACTACGGGCCCATCAGCCTAACGCTCATGACTGATACGCGCTTAAACGTCCTCATACAGATCCATGGAAAAAGGTTCCTTAAGTGGCCAAAACCACTTAAGAAGTCGAAGGGAGGAAATCTAGCCAAGTATTGCAATTTTCATCGATCTCTCAGGCACTCCACAGAGGACTGCATGACCCTTCAGCAGAAGATTGAGGAACTGATCAGAAGGGGCCATCTCATCAGGTTCGTCAAAGGTCCTAGTAAGAGCTCTAGCAATACAGGCATAGAAGGATCAGGGTCTTCTCCACCATAAAACTGGGCCGCGGTAGGAATGGTCAACATGATCACTACTAGGCCAATCAAGAACCCGATGGACAACAAAGATCACCACGCAGGGAGGAAGAAGCAACGCACTACTAACACCGTCGTTAGTTTTAGTGACAATGACTTGGCACATGAATTTTCCCCCTATGCAGACCCCTTTGTTATATCTGCACTTGTTTCCGACGATAGTATTGACTACCAAATGAAACGAGTATTTATTGACAATAAAAGTTCTTGTGATTTGCTTTATCTCGATGCATTTTTTAAACTTGGTTTAAAAAAGAGTTAATTAAAATCTGCAAAATGCCCATTGTATGGCCTTGACAACGAGCCGGTGCCCGTCCAAGGGACGATCTGACTAGAAGTCACCCTAGAAACGTACTCGAAAACGACGAGTCATACACTTACCTTCTTGGTAGTCGACTTGCCCTCTGCATACAATGCAATATTGGGCTGGCCATGCCTAACAGCATTTGGGGCCGTCATTTCAATACCACACCTCAAAATAAAATTTTCAACACCATACAGTGCGGGCGAAGTACTGGGTGACCAAGTCACTGGACGGATATGCTACATGTCCGATAAGGAGACCGACAGCACCAAAGCAGTAGCAGAACTTGACCATCGAGACGAGACAACTTTGCAGCAGGCGCAATTCGGTGAGGTAACCGACCTAGTCCCACTGAATCTGAAAAATCCAGAAAACTGCACACAAATTGGAGGCTCACTCACTGGTGCGCTGCGCGAAGAAATGATCACATTTTCTGCGACGGAACACTGACATCTTTGTATGGACTCCGGCTGACATACCTGGGATTTCGGACCGGGTAATTGTCCACAAGTTAGGCCTCGACCCTGACTGAAAAATCATCAGGTAAAAGCGGAGAAATCACTCAATAGAAAAGTTGATCGCCATCCGGGAGGAAATAAAGAAACTGCCGGATGCTGGATTCATAAGAGAGGTCCAATACCCTGATTGGTTCTCCAACATAGTCCTGGTAAAGAAGATCAACGGGAAATGGAGAATGTGTATCGATTTCACTGATGTTAACAAAGCCTACCCAAATGACAGCTTTCCTTTACCCAGGGTTGATCTGCTAGTAAACTCGACGTCCAGGTATGAGCTGTTGAGCTTCATGGATGCCTATTCAGATTATAACCAGATTCGAATGAGTTCGGAGGACGAAGAGTATACCTCATTCATGACAGACCAGGGGACTTACTACTATAAGGTAATGCCCTTTGGACTGAAGAACGCAGGAGCCACCTACCAACGGCTGGTAAACAAAATATTTGAAAAACAGATCGGCCGCAATATGAAAGTCTATGTTGACGACATACTCGTCAAAAACAGAATTACATGCGACCATATTCGCGATCTGGCAGAGTCATTTAAGGTACTCCGTGAGTATCAAATGAAGCTGAACCCGACTAAGTGCGTCTTCGGGGTAGCCTTGGAAAAATTCTTGGGTTTCGTCATCTCCCAACGAGGGATCGAGACAAACCTAGAGAAGATCAAGGCCCTCGCGGACATGGCTCCCCTACAAAGCGTCAATGATGTCCAGTGACTGACTGGACGATTGACAGCCTTGTCCCGCTTTCTAGCAAAGTCTGGTGACAAGTATCAACCATTCTTTAAGGTTCTAAGGGGAACAAAATCAAACGGATTCCAATGGATAGCAAATTGCTAGGCGACCTTCAATGAGTTGAAGCAATACCTGGCTAGTCTGCCATTACTAACATCACCAAAGATCGGCGAAGAGCTATACCTCTACTTGGCAGTATCGGAAGTGTCCCTCAACTCCGTCCTTGTACGTCAGGACTCCGATACACAACGGTAGGTCTACTATGTGAGCAAAACACTGACCGACCCAGAGATGGCTACCCGCACACAGAAAAGTTGGCCTTAGCTCTCATATTTTCTGCGCGAAAACTAAGGCCCTACTTTCAGGCACACTGCATCGTAGTTCTCACTAACCAGTCTCTAAAGAGCATACTCTAGAAATCCGATATTTCTTGACGGCTGGTAAAGTGGGCTATCAAATTGGGCGAGTTTGACATTGAGTTCAGACCCAGGCCAGCCATAAATGCACAAGCTCTGACTGACTTCATTGTTGAGATCACAACCCCGATTCTTGAAGAGCAGCCCTCAGAGAACGCGGAACAGTGCATGGAGGATCTAAAATGGGTACTCCATGTAGACGAATCATCCATAGACACGGGCAGTGAAGTAGGGGTGGTCCTCACGACCCCTAACGGGTTTGAGGTGAAATACTCCTTCAGACTCGACTTCCCGACCACCAACAATATTACCGAATACGAAACCATACTAGCCGGGTTAAAATTAGCAAAGGAGTGTTCAACCAAGCGACTGGCTATTTACAACGACTCCGAGCTGATCGGCAATAATGTTAACCTGGCCAAGGGTGAAACTTCAACAATCTAACATTGGTCCATGTTCCCAAAACTGAAAACTAGAAGGCCGATTAGTTGACAAGAGTAGCGGTGGCCGAAAATCCAAAACAGTACTCGAGGAATATAAAGGAGGTCTTGAACGCCCCCAGTATAGAGGGACAGGAGGCAATGCAGGTCTCCGAAACAAAAAACTGGACGATAGCCTACCTGAGGTATCTAGCAGATGAAACATTGCTAGAAGACGTAGAAGACACCGGGCGGATAAAGAGAACAGCCGGCTGGTACACGATAGTCGATGGGCGGTTGTATCGCCGCGGCTACTCGACTCTGTACCTCCGTTACCTAACCCTTGAAGAGGCGAACTACATCTTGAGCGAAGTGCACCTTGGGATTTGCAGATTGCATGTCGGCGGTAAAAACTTAGCATTTAAGATCATACGGTAAGGCTACTATTGGCCCTCGATAAAAAAGATGTACTCGAGTTTGTAAAAAGGTGCGAAAGCTACAATTTTACGGTAACCTTCGCCACCAGCTATTCGCCAACCTGAAATCCCTTCAAGCGCCGTGGCCCTTCGCGCAATGGGAGCTTGACATTCTTGGCCCATTTCCCATTGCAACCGGGCAAAGAAAGTTCATCATAGCGGACATCAACTACTTCACAAAGTGGGTCGAGGCCGTCCTGCAGGCCAAGATCACAGAACACAACGCACTTGAATTCGTCCGTCAGAATATCATCAGCAGATTTGGCATTCCAGAAGTCATTGTGATTGACAACAGAACTCAATTCTCGGGGAAACATTTCACCAAGTATTGCACCAGTCTTGGGATTAGGCTAGTCCATACTTCGGTGGCATATCCCCAAGCAAATGGACAGGTAGAGATCACGAACCGAACGCTACTCCATGGGCTTAAGAACAAGCTGGAGGATGCAGGGAGCTCCTGGGTAGACGAGCTCACCTCAGTCCTTTGGTCTTATCGAACAACTCCAAAGAAACCAACACATGAGACGCCCTTCAGCCTCTACTACGGGACTGAAGCGGTGATCCCGGTTAAAATCGGGCTCCCAAGTCTTAGGGTGAAATCTTTTAACCCACAGAATAACTCTCGAAAAATCCGGGAACACCTAGACTTGCTAGAAGAAGCCCGCGATGTCGCTAGAATACGGACTGTAGCCTACCAACATCGAGTCGCCCGCTACTACAATAAGAAGGTGAAAGCGCGGCAGTTCAATGTCGGAGACTTGGTCTTACATAGCATCGAGGCCACAAGAAAGGTGGCCGGCCGGATTAAGCTCTCCCCGAATTGGGAAGGGCCTTTTTTAATCTTCACCGTCCTGCGAAACAAGGCATACAAGCTCCGAAACCAGGACGAAAAGTTGGTTCCGCGAACGTGGAATGCAATCCACCTCAAACACTACTTCCAATAAGGACCCAGGTATGTATTTTGCATAATTATATGTGATCATTTGTTTGCACGATTTAATTAGTAAAACAAGTATTTCCTTAACATGTTGCGTATGCATATATATGTGGTTTTCATTGCGAGTTCAAAACGACCTAGGTTGCCCCTAAGTCGAGAGGGTCTTCACCCTCTCGTTACTAAACCCTGGTCATCCAGACTGCCCATGATCGGTTGTATATAAACCCTGGTCATCCAGGCGGCCCATGAGCGGTCATATTTAAACCCTGGTCATCCAGGTGGCCAATGAGCGATCGTATATAAACCCTAGTCATCCAGACGGCCCATGAGTGGTCATATCTAAACCTTGGTCATCCAAGTGGCCCATTAGTGGTCGAAAAAATCTTAAGAGGCTAACGCAACACACGCGACAACCTCCTTCATAAGAAGATAGCGTGATCAACCAACGATGATCGATTAGAGCAAAACACTCCACCAAAGCAAGCCACCCAAGTCTGCACCTGGGTAGCGCCACCAAGCTTTACTCACAGGAAAATTCTAAGCGGTTTAACACACGCGACAGCCTAGAAAATACCATGAACGCCCCAAAAGCAAGGCGGGCGGCCAACCCGCAGGAATCCCGCCCAATTGGCCGCCAAGAACGGTAAAGAAGCAAAATACAAAAAGCAGCTGTAAAAAGTAAGAACGTGTGACATGTACGAAGCTACTTGTATTATTGCTAAATGGTACGATACATCATTAAATTCAAAAATAATAAAAAACTACAATCACAAAAAGTTACGGAGGCGACGGTGGCCCCTGTCTTTTTCGAGGCTCCCCCACGAGACTTTCGCGACGCTGTGCCGACCAGTTTGACAAATCGATAAGAACCACAGGGAATTTAGGATCAACCAGCCGCATAATACGCTGACTAATGTTGATCCCTTCCCACAAACGTGCTAGCATCATGCCCTCAACCTCGTTGGGACGAATACGGAGGCTCAGGTCGTTCTCTAGGGTAGCCATTTGCCTTGCAATCTGTTCAAGGCACCCTTTAACACGCTCGTTCTCCTCCTTCAAATGAGCGACCTCTATTTTCAAGCTCAAGTTCTCCGCCTCCATGCCCGCAAGAACAAACTCCAAGGCAGCCGCGTCATCTTGGTGTTCCGCCCCCAGAGCCACCAGCTTAGCATCGAGCTAGGTGATCTCCCTGTCCCTATCGGAGATCACCATGTCTCTCTGCCTAAGCGCCTTGGCAACTGAGCTCGAGACTTTGTCAACCTGCGCACACAAAAAAACGGGGGGCTAGAAAAGGCAAATCAAAAGATAATGTGGGTAATAGAATTTATACCTCCCAAATTCTTCGTGCTGGCCTTTCTAACCTCGCATCCAATTCCGACGCCAAAGGCGATGAGCCAGGAAGGGGACCCACGTCAGCAGAGCTGGCGGCAACCTCAGACATGAATTCCGCCATTGGATCCTCTGGAGTATCCTTTGTCCTGGCTGATTCCCTGGGAGCGGTGGGGGGCTCCAAAATCGGCTCCTACTGCTCAGCTGAAATTACCACAACAGGCGATCCAATGGATGGCTCCTGCGGCCCAGGCGCCTTGATGGATGGCTCCTGAGTCAACCCCGACGGCGCAGGCTGTGCAAGAACAACGCCACCGCTCAACCTGACCTCATAAGACTCAAGGGCCAGCTCCACTTCTATCCCAGATGCGGCGCCAACACCCGCAAAACGCCGAGCAAAGAGGTAGTCAGGTCCTGAGGATGACGAAGAAGGCGCCACCGAGGCCGCCCTCTTTTGCCTTGGACTTAGAGGACTTGCATCAGATGGGCGGGGATCAATGATAAAACCCTTCTTCCTCTTCTTTCTCTGCAAGACCTCCGGCGGCGGGATTTTCAATTTCTGGATTGGAGACGGAGGCCCCCACTTGGCCTTCTTTGCCTCAATGTGAGAGACCAAGTGGTCTCTCCAGAAGTCTCCTAGGTTATCCTCTACCAGCTTAACCAGCCACTCCAAGGATGCCGTTTCAGCCCCCGAAGGCGCTCCCGTATACACCTCAGGCACCTGGCCCCACTCCTTGGGCAAGGGTCAGGACTCTCCCACATTAACAAAAAAGAACTGGTTCTTCCAATTCTTGGGGTAGTCGTATATGACGGTGCTTATCTTGAGACCGTCGCGGGGGGATAAAGAAATCCATTCCGCTCCCTGATTAATCTTGAAGATCCCCCTAACCATTGACATCGTCAACAGCCTCGAGTATTGACGAAGGAAAATGCAAAGGGAGCACAGGTACCTGATGGCATTGGCATAAAACTGAGCGATGAGGACCTGAAGCACCCGAAAAATTGAGATCAGCTCGTCGGGGATTGGAAGGTGGAGCCCACTCCTCAAATGGGCTTCGTACACGGTCATGAAGCCCGTGGGCAGCAAGAAAGCTCTGTCGTCCTTCCCTGGAACGCGGAAGGCGATCTCCTGTGGAATGTTGTACTCGACGTACAAGACTTTCACGTCATTTTCTCTCAAGATGGAGGCGATGTCGGCGACGAAGGCTATGGTCAGAGCTAGGGTTTTTCTTCTTCTCAACGGAATAAGGAAGACAAAGAAACGAGGAAGGCGCAAGAAATTCAAAATAAAGCAAGCAGGCGGTTTAAAAACCTGTGTGAACATGAAACCGTCTCAAAAGCATGCGCCATCATTACCACTGCGTGTCATTTCCCCAAAAGAAGGTTGTCGAATCCGATCCTCCGGCTCATTAAATACCAGGATTTTGAACATACCTCATAGAGACACGTAGCATACTTTTCTGACAGGACGGCTAATGACCAACGCTTCATTCTCCAAGTTGCTCAGAAACTTTTCAAAAAGACGGTTAGTAAATCCGGTCAATATTTTGGAAGTACTCAAGGCTCCTCTTCAGATGGGTAACGACTCCATCATAAAAAAAAAGGTGCATCCTATCATGAACATGTCGAAGGCCAGAATCCTGACCACCGGTATGGAGGGTTAGTGATGGGTAGGTTCATAGCTGGCGAGCCCAATAAGAAAAACAGTCCAAAATCCAGAAAAGCCCAAACGCACGTTAGACGGTCAACGCTAGCATTGACCGCCTGGAGCGCCAACCAGACTGCCAATGCGCTCCCTCAAGACAGTCAACATTCATGTTGATCGGAAGTACTATAGTAGCAGACCGCGAATAGACATAAAATCTAATACGGGCCGAGCCTGGTTTGGCAGACGTTCCCGTATACAATAAGCAACGGTCCTTTCCCTGATTTCACACCTTCCGTAAAGTCAATCTCCTCTAAAGAAGGCATCAACGGATTTAGCGCCCTTCCCATGAGGAATGCACCAAATTCTCTCTCCTTGCCAACGATAGAGTCTAACGGTAACAAAAGTACAAAAGGAAGGAAGATAATCTGGTGACCCGTTACCCGCTTAGAAAGAAAACGATCCCATCAGATCACGCCAGTCAAGCCTTCCTGCTCAAGGAAGGCCGCCCAACACCAGGCAGGGATCACGCCTTCCTGGCCAAGAAAGGTCGCACTCCCCACCATCTATATAACCCCAAAATCTCCAGTCTGGAGGGACACGGTCTGAGACACGAACACAGACGCAGAATACAACACAGTGCTTGAGCATACTTACTCTCAATCACTTACTTTGCCAATCCTACTCTAAACCTCCAGATTACAAAAACTTCGACTGCTCCCTGAGAACCGTCCTCTAGGCTACCACGCTTTCAGGACGTAGCTCCCACTCGTTCCTTGCGAACATCGAGTCTGAAAATCAAATTCTCAACGAGTCACGAGAACGTCTCTTGCATCTATAGGCCAATACTTCCACCAATCTTAATCTCGCTCTCTCTTTCTTTTTACTTATCAGTTCACCTTCTTAAAGTTCAAAGGCTTATTACTGACTTGAGGGACGGAGTATTTTCAGTAGGATAACATCCCGCCGGCACCTGACCTCTTGTTTACTGTAATGGTATGCAGGGTTCAGACTTGGAAAACGGAGTCGGATCCAAACAATTGAGCGAATCCGAATCTGTTCGAAATCGAATTCAAGTACGCATTGATTTGTACGATAGTCACTTGACCTGAGAAATAGCCTCAATTTGTAATATTAATTTATTGATAATT
>JAODPA010067110.1:0-10684 GCA_025585075.1 Nepenthes mirabilis
TCAAATATGATCCCATTGGAACATACTCAAAATAAATCGTGATCCGAAATCAAATTTCATAATCTAAATCATATCATATAACAAATTGTAATCCTAATTACCAAAAAAAAAAACAAATTGTAATCCGATATTATATCTAAATGAAATGTATACTGAACGAAACAATTTTCATATGAAAATCAAAAATGAATAAACACAGGCAGAACAAAATCATATAAATCAAAAAATATTCCGAGATATATCACAGAGCTATAGGTACAAGAATGACCAAATTCTCATTCATGGGTAAACTTGTAAATCTTAAATCAGAGTTCGAATACAAATCCTTGTAAAAATACAACGCATATACGAAATTGGAAAATCAAAGATTTTAAAACACTAACTTGATGATAGATTATATATATTCCCAATAACCTTAAACCATATGAACTGCGGTTTAGGCCAGCAGGTTAAACAATCTATGAAATCTGTCTCCCAAATATACGGAACAAGCTCACTATGTTTTGCTACCCACGACATTGAATGTAATCTTTAACTTTATCTAATATATTAGGACATCATAATATATTAATTCTATTAATTATCTTATCATAGTTCTTATTAAAACATATATGGGGTAGGTCATCTACGAATAAAGCCTCTTCCTGCTAATGGAAGAGGGAGTCAAAAGATTTTTTCGTCGGGAACACAATCTCTCCATCGGGAGAGGCGTCACATATCAAATATCAAATTGGATCACATATCGAATCATAAAGGTAGCGACCTCATCCTTGGGTATCATGCATGTGGACTAATGTATAGCCAATGTAGGTTTTATGCCCATTTCTATACAAATATATGGATATAGAACGTATACAATCTCAACTATTTATACAGATTTTTATAAAATTATAAAACCATCAAAAATTATAAAATCCGAATAAAAACCCTAGAACGACCAGTAAATATGGCATGTACATTCACAGAAAACAAATAGAGTAAATAAAAATAACATGTATGTATTTAAAACCTTCAAATTGAAAACATTATCAGATATAAAAATAGACTAAGGATAGGGCTTCTAGATACTTGTCTCGACCTTATATCAAGTAAATCTGTCAAAAGGATACATTGAAATACCTGAACTTTACCTTCACTCTCTTCTTCGCACACTCTCTATTCTCTCTGCCTCTTCCTACACGAATGCACAACATGTAGCTCCCCCCTAAATAGCCAAAATGGCACTCGAGTACCAACTCTGACACGCCTCAAGCACAAACTCAGGTGTGCCTCATTTGGAATTGGCCTCGAGTGGGGCGTCGAGCGCACCTCATTTGGATTTGGTGCTGAGGCTCTACTCGAGGTGCTAGCCCATGACTTTCGGCGCTCATACGCCACTCAGGTGTGCTTTAAGCACCGGCCTTACAAATTCAATTTTCTTTAAAATTTCACAAGATAAAATCAATTTCAATATATTTAATTAATTCAAAATCATAATTAATATTAAAATAAATTAAATAGGGATTCGGGTATTACATAGAAGCAGATACATGGAATTATCTTAGCCCACAAAGCATGGTCTCGATTTTCCCAAATTTGAGCTGATATATTCACTTATGTCAAATTCTCATTAATCTGGAATGGTTCATAATTATAATATGCGAAGAATAAAAAATATACTTCCAAAGTATCGAAACATGAAAAATATATTGAAAATCTATTAATTGTGAGATAAAACAAATTTATAAATCACGTCATCTCATTGTAAATTCTCAAATGTCTCAATAAATCTCAGTTTCAACTTTCCATTCAACTCAAGTCTTGAAATATCTTTTCTCGTAGACACCTTCAAAAATACATGATGACCTACCTTAATGCTCAAATTAGATTTCCTATGAGCCATGTATCTCTTTTGTCAATTCTAAACAATTATCAAATGATTCAAAATCAGTTTGATCTTGTTTGATGATTTTTGAATTATATTAGGGCTTAAAAGCTTGCAATCACCAATTTCTTTCGATTTAATTGGGGACCGACATCTCTTCCCATACAATACCTCAAATGAAACTATTTTAATGCTGGATCAAAAGTTGTTATAGACAAATTCAGCTAACAGTAAATGAGTGTCATAGTTATCCTTCATCTCTGAAACATAGGCTTTAAGTATACCTTTTAATATTTGTATCGCTCTTTTTTGTTACCCATCTATCTATGGATGTAAAGATCTATTGAATTTCAATTTCATATCCAATTTCCATACAATCTTTCCTAAAATTTAGATATAAATCCTAGGTCTCAATTATAAATAATTAAAATTGTAATTCCATGCAGTCTCATAATTTTATTAATGTAGAGTTGTGCCAAATTTCTCTTGAAAAATATAGTCCTTTCCGAAAGAAAATATGGTATTGCGTCCTGGGTTTCCGGTTGCCGTACGGATTAGGGAGCCTTCGAATTCCTCGTTGTCTGGAGGCGATCACGAGCGAGTACGGTCTCCGTTTCTATGAACCTAGAATCTGCACAACACAACTAACAAACAAGAGGTCAGGGGTCCGACAGAATTTCTCCCACCAAGGATGCTCCGACGCTCAAGTAAATAATTTTTCGTAATAAACGGAAATGGGGCATACGCTTAGAGGTGCGCGAAAATGTGCTTGAATGCGTGGGCAATGCGTGAACGTTTGTATGGGAGAATAATGAGCAGGTAATTGGAGGCCTGGCTCCTTGTGTGCACCGCAGCGGGTGGCTAACTTTTGTCGCCTGAGAAGGCTGAGAAGTTTGGATCTGGAAGATGGCGGTGGAGCTTGAGATTAGTGATGCTGAGTCGATTATCTAGGATCTGATCCCCTTCTTCGTAGAAGAAGAAGGGTTTTATAGGCCCTCTGGCGAGGGGCTTTTGGCTCAAGAACCCCTGTTGCAAGGGTTCATTGGCAGCTGATTGCTGTTGGCGATTGTCGGCATGTCGGTTGTCATCTAGCAGTAGCAGGTAGACTACCGCGCATTGCCGACCACGCTTGGTCTCTCTCTTGAGCTGGGATTGGCAAGGTGACTCTGGGTAGCCGCCCAAGTCGCAGCTGGCAGCGCTGACCGTTTTTCCATTGGCTAGCTTCTCCTGCATTTTCGCCATTCCCTGGCAACTGCATTAATGAGTTGCAGGCGATTTCCATTGGCTGCTGATCGTGAGCTGCCACATCGGTCGCCCTGCAGCGTTGGGCTTTAACGGCCAATTGGGCAGCAGTTCCGTGGGCTAGGCTTCGAATATCTTTGGGCCTTTGTCTCGGACCCAACACTAGCCCCCCATACCCGAGCTGACCAGTGGTCGTGGCCTGGCATGTCCTTTGAGTCCAACTCGCGGTGTATAACTTGCGGTCACCCGGTTACCCTCGAGATGCACCAACGCTTGTCGTCTTCTGGACTTGCGCCTTCCCTAGGCAATTGCGTAAGCTTTTCTAGCACTGCAGTGATTCAGTGCCTAGATTTGAACGATTCGCATGCCTGAGGTTGCGTCTGATTTGAGGGTTTTCCTATTCCATAAAAAACATCTGCAGAATAACGCGCCTTGTTAAGCGTTAGAAGGGTGCCATCTCGCCCATAAATAGGAGGGTTCTTTGGCTGGTGCAGTTCATCCTTTGGTAGACTTTAAGGGAGCAATGTGGAGATCTTGGCTCGATCCACCTTTGGAGGGAATCCGCAAAGGAGTTGGATGGACTAGTTAGAGATTGGAAATTCTTGGTGAAAACTGCCTTCATGCCCATGCTGCGGTCAATTCCTCATACTAATGAGGGTTGCTCGGCCACTCTGCCGTTATCATGTGCCTCCCCTCCATGGAGTGAATCGTCCGACGTGCTATGGGATCGCAGCGGAGCCATCCTAGGGGTCTTTTCCACCGGTGAAGCAAGTCGCTCGCGGTCTCCACTTTACTTGGTTCACGTGCCGACTCTGGAGGAGGCAGAGAGGGGAGCCCCGGTGAGGGAATGGTAGAGTTTTTTGCGTCTCTGTTGGAGGCTCCTGAGTTAGGTGTTGATTCCGCCTTGGTGGATAACATTGGGTTCATCTCCATTGGAGGCAAACTAACACGCGGTTGTTCCCGGTGCTTTTGCTTATTGGGTCATCAGCGGCGAAACCGTGGTGATCTCATGTAGGTCACGTTTCCAAACTTGCTCAAGCATCTGGGGCAGTTGCCGTGGGGCCTAGGCCCCTTACCATATCTTTTCCCTCTTTCTTGTACTTCTGCTACTGTAAGCGTTGTACTTTGTAAGGGAAGCCTTGATTAATGAAAGAAGTAGCCATTCATTTTAATTATTTTGCCTAGTAGTGCGCATTTTTCTTCCTGACCTTTGCCCCGTTTTTTTATCGCCCTTCACGGACAATTTCCTTCTTCCATTGCACCGTGCTTCGTTCCGTGCTCCTAAGCATCTTCGGATGCTCACGGTTAGTTATACTGGTTTTGTCCCTTGAGTCTTAGTGTAGACCGTTTTCGGGAGGACCCGGTAGGAGGGGTCCTCTAATGCTTGATGCCGTGGAAGTATGAACCGTCATTGGCGGCAGTCACATCTGCCTGTTCATCTGGTGAATTAAATGCGCTAGAAATCGTGGGGCGCTGCGCCATGATTATTTTCATTGGAAACGTGCGAAGCTTTAGGGATTCGCCACGTGGAGGGCGCTCGTTGGCTCTGTCCTGGCGCTCTTCACCTTCCAAAATGCCACCGTTTCCAGGGGAACTCAAGCTATTTAAACAGGCAAACTTCCTCCAACGTAGTGTGCTCTACTGCTTCCTTAACGATGTGAAGCTTTGTGTCGATTTCGATTCCTTTCCCTTCCATCCGCTTTCGCTGTGATTTCGATGGATGGGACGTCCTCGTTGTCTGGGTCAGGACCTTCTTTCGAAGAACCTGAGACTGGGACCCACACCACTAGGGCCCTTGGTGCGGCTACATCGGAGGGATATCATTCGGAGGCCACTGTTGTGGGCCCTATGCGATTCTTAAGGGTGCTTCCAGGCTTTGAGAGGGAGGAGCGATATGCTTCCTCACTGGATCGTGGTCTTGGGAGAGCGGGTTCTCTACTTCACCAAGTGGCCAGGGCCGTCGAAGGCGTCGAAGCCCGAGTGTAAGTTGCGGTTGGAGAGATAAAGCAATTGAGGGCCCGTGCCGCACACTTTGAGGAAGCGTGGGCAAAATCGGAGGCAAGGGCATCCGGGCTTACTAGTTCCAACGCCCAGGCTCAAGCCCGCGTATCGGCTCTCCAGGAGGAGCTTGAGCGGCTGCGATGACAGTTTGAGATGGAGGTCGCACGGATGGGGACTGAGCTGAGGTCGAGGTTTTTGTCGGAGGAAGTCGGTCCTGCACTGGAAAGGAACTTCCAGGATGGCATCCATATCAGTCGGAGACTAGTCTCACTGGAGGACCCGAACTTCCACATCAGCGTCCTGGACTCTCAAAACTTTAGTGCCTTGACATGCACAGACATGGTGGAGTATCCTACACCAAGTTCCTCTGTGTCAGGAGAAGGACATTAAATGTTTCCTACAGCCTCAAGCTGCTGTAAAGAGAGTTATTAATGAATGTTATAATGAAATTTAGCACTTAGCTGTGCCGTTTTACTTTCTACGGTTTGCTGTAGTCGAATGGTTTGTTTTTTTCCTTGCGTGCCTGTTTTGGAAGTCCCGCTGCCGCTTGTCCCGGCAATTAAGATCCTCGCATTAAATGCTGGTGTGACAGCGGGGATTTTGCCAAGCGGCTGAGGTGATATTGATCTGTGGTCTGATGAGGGGTCATGATTGCTGGCTGCTTTGGGACCCACGATGTTCCTGCAGGGGAGGCACACGGCTTGACCACTCAGTGGAAACGTCGTTTGGGTTCCCGTGCACTGGCACCCCGTTGTCTATTTAAGCCGTGCTTCCGCGAAATTCCTCTTACCTGTTCCCCTGCACTGAAAACTTTAAACTTGTTCCACAGAGAGAGAGATGGTAAGGAAGAGAGAGAGTCTCCTTCTTTGCGAACTTCTAAGGTGAGTCGGTATGAGGTCGACAACATAGGGTCTGTGCTGACGACCAGCATCATTGCTGCTCTGATGCTAGATTACGACATCCCTAGCGACTGGGCTTATCACGCTCTTGGTTCCGTGGGTACAGCCAACACTCCACCAGATGGCTTCGTTGTGGTTTACAAGCACCATCTGAGACAGGGGCTTCGTTACCCCATACCGTGCACTCTGTACGCACTGGTCGAAGCATTGGGTGTTCCTGTAGCAAGGCTTCACCCCAACACCCTTCGTTAGCTGGTCTCACTATGCATCTTCTCCTGCCTCCTTGCTGACGCTTTCGACGCGAAGGCGGCGAGATTGATCTTCCGCTTCACAAAGTCGGAGGATTGGGTCTCCATGTCTTCGAAAACTAGTTTTCATTTCCAGGTGACCAACCCTGATTCGGTGAAGAATTGAAAAAATTGCTTTTCTTTTTGTAGGAACCTTCTGACTCTAAACTTTCACATGAATGGGGCCTGATCTCGGAGTACTTCCATGGGAAGGTGTCCTCGGAGGGCGCCAAGGATACGGTGGAGTTGGTCGCCGCCATCAATTTTCAGATGGCGAAATTCTCCATTCAGGGCTACTTTCTGACGTCTATTACTTTTAAGGTGCTAGGTGGGGGCCTTCGTCGGGCTGGCGCAACACTGGTCCCGTGAAGGAGCCTGAGGAAGCCATGAATCCCCCGCCGTTCGGAGAGGATGCAGAGGAAAGTTGCTCGCTGTTGGAGTCATCTTCAGATGAAGAGGAGATAGGGGCTCCCCTGAAGAGGTTGAGGGAGGCCGGAGGTCGCGAAGGTTGGCTACTGATTCTGCCGTGCTAGCCCGGGCCCCCGTCCTAGAGGCAACATCGAGTGCCGAACTTTAGGGGGACCGTCGGACTCGTGCCGATTCCTGCCGTTGCACTAGCTGAGTACGGTGTCCCTGCAGTGGAACTTCATTCTGGTGAGGAGTCTTCTGCGAATTCCTTTGTCGACCCGGAGCCATTGGAGTTGATCACAGAGGGTGCTCCAGTCACGACAGGTGACGCGTCAGTCCCTGGTGACCCAGAGAAAGCATGCGCACCAGCACCAGTACCAGAGTCGAAGGGGTCTTTAGAGCTAGCTGGAACCTCCGCCGAGCCGTCTTTGGAGGGGGGGCATCCAGGGGGATGATCCTGTGGCGATGGTAGCGGAAGCTGCATTGGTGGCTGGCTTGCTAGGTGTCGAGCTGGCCCTGGGAGCCACTGCGGGAGGGATGGCTCCAGAGCTGGAGCCGGAGCCCCCGAGCATTCCCTCACCTTCCGTGCTTTCAGGGTATCCGATCCCCGTAGAGATTGAGGTTGAACGGGGGGAGCCCCTGGGCCCATCCGTGTCGGGGGATTTAACTCGTCGTCCGGACGCGCCATCCATCCAGGTATAATCACCTCAAGTTGAACATTCTTTGGTAGTCACAAGTTTCGGGAGTTTTTGACCTTCTCATTTCCCATACAGATTTCTGAGGGTATCGATTCTTTTGATGAACTAGCTACTCAGCTATACGGGGACCTTCATTATAGGCTGGATGTTGTTCAACGCATGAGAGCAAGGGTCGCTTCCCTCCAAGAGATGAGCGAGCGGGCGCAAGAGGAAGTTAGGTGCTTGAAGGAGGAGAATGGCCTACGGACACCAGAAGCTGCGCGCCTACAGTGGGAGGTCGAGCAACTAAAAGAGATAGTCACCGTCCTCGAGGATGACAACTCACGCCTGTCCAGGGATCTAAGGTCGTTTCACGCCGTCGAAGGCGAATCTTGTACTGGAGGCTCGGTTTTGGGACGACATCTCCTGTGCCATAGGATTGCCTCGCTTGTAGTCCCTGACGTCCCGGAGGACCTCCTCCACCGAGGCAATTTTGGGGTCCAGGACAGATCTCACCTGAGAAACTTCCTTGAGGGGACGGGTTCATCGGATCCTCAGTAGTGGTTTTACTTGTAGATATTTCTTTCTTCTTTTTCCTCTGTTCGCGTCTTGTATTAATGAATGAAAAGCAGCGCCTTTTTTGCATTTGATGCCTTCCAGTGTGATTTGTGAGATTGTGTCTCATGATTAACGGCTAAGCTTGTGAAGTTATTGTCGCCAATACCTCAATCCGATGCCTTCTTGTGCTGTACTTGTCCTTCGTCAGAGGATGTCGTCGCATCTCACGCATTTAATGGGAAGCTCGATCCAGTAAAGTGGATGTCGTCGCAAGTCCCATGGAGCCACGCTAAAGGCTAGCTAGGTTTTCAAGCCACAGTAGCCGAACTTTGGGTCTAGGCCTTTTCTCATGCGGTATTCGCATTACTTGCGTGGCCACCGCTTAGGGTGTCATTGCTACCATGTGCAAGGTCCTAACCCATGACTATTGTAGACTGAGAGTGTTCTCTTTCTCGTGAGAAGGTCGCCGCATGCCTGCAATTCTCGCTCCCTAAGGTTTTGGTGGCCGCAAGTTGGGAAGCTTCAAAAGCCCCCAGGCCTGATGCTTTAACCGCCTGGGTCATTTGGTTCGGAACCATGATTCTCTAGGCTGCATGGGCCCTATGGCGCGGAGCCGAAACTTGGTGGTGACCTCTTTCAGGTCACTTGGCACGAGGCCAAGGTAGCGGGCCGCTTGAGACCCTTTCGACACAGAGTCGAAGTCAGGATGTGGCCGCTTTCGGGCCGCTCGACGCATGGTCGAGGCTCGGATGAGACCACTAATGGGCCACTCGGATGAGACCCTACAACAATATACTTGATCGAATAAATCCTTTCTTTAGAAATTTTTATAATTGATGCTTCAATTCTCTGAATTTTTGGAAGGCCATTTTATACAAAACTTTTGAAATATGTGTAATTCTAGCATCAAATTAATGGTTAATTCAATGCCCCTGTTCAAAGGCAAACTAAATGATTATTCTAGAAAAATATATTCAAATTCTCAAACAACTAAAATTTCTTCGATATGTTCATTATGGCTCCTAACAATAGTAACATTAGTAAAATAGGCTTGACATATGTTTCACATCAAATGAGATACATGCAATACAAAAATCAAACTTGCCGACTTTTTCTTGACGCTTCCTTGAAATTCAAAAGGTTCATAACTTGAAATACGAAACTAAATTTTTTTATTGAAACTGTCAACACTCATGTGATAACACACTAACTAATTTATATCCAAAATAGTTTCAAACTCCTACATCTATAACAAAATCATATCTACAGACAATTCAAACTCGTTAACCCAAACAACATATTAAGGGTATACAATATTCGCCATCAAAGACTTGCCCGCCAAAGCTCATTCAACTAATACATAATCTAAAATTATAGGAGGCAGTACATTTTACAAACCAATTGATGGGTCACAAAAGAATGCGTAGATTCTGAATCAACCAACACATATGCTAAAGATTCAAATATTTGCATCTTACTTTTAACCATTGATGGATTTACTTGTGTCCTTAACTGTCACTGTGAAAATCCTTCCTAGAATACTAGGTCTTTAGTCTGCATGCCTTGACGGAAAAGGGCACCTATTTGCCTTGTGACCAACTTAGCTACAATTGAAACAAGCTTTGAATTGCTTGTAGTACGATTGCCCTCTATGATACTTTCCAGAATGGTCGCATATCGACTTTAAATGTTATGGCTTTATCAGTGACGATTAAACTCCAATAGATTTTTCCTTGCCATGCAACTTTTACTTGGCTCTATCTTTTGCTCTTGTTCAATGAGTAAGACTCAATCAAGCACTTCTTCATAAATTCTTAAACACAATGGCACCAAATGTTGTCAAATCAAATCCTCTAAGCCTTGAAGAAACATCTTTGCCTTCCTCACTTCATCCATAATCATTTGCAGGCAAAATAAGCCAATTCAATAAATCTGGCGTTATCCTTTTGCCACTAAATGGTTCCTTTTTCTTAATCGAGCAAACTCATTTTCCTTCTATTCACAAAGACTTACCAAAAAGTAATTCTCAAGAAACGCCCCAAAAACACATATCATGAAATCTCATTATCTAAATCCAACTTTCTCCTTCTCATAACTCACTAATAGTTAGCCTCACCATTTTACTTGTAGGCAACAAACTTAACTTTCTCCTCCTTCGAACAATTTATCACTCAAATTCTTTCTCCATTCTGTAGATCTATATCTTTGCTTTAATTTGGTTTGGGGCACCTAATAATCAAGGATTTATTCATTTGTGAAATAATCAAAAATTGTCATACCATACCCCGAATTTCTACCTCCAAGATTTGCCACATGATTTGTATCTTACTGCTAGACTATACGATCCATAATGCTTGTCATCCTAACCATCATAACCAAATAGTCCTCATCGCGATTAGACATGAATTAGCCTCAAAATTAACTTTTTTCATATTTTCTCTCATCTTTTCTTTCTCTCTTTCTTCCTTTTTTTCCAAAAAATGCCTAAAATCGTATGAATATTTAAATACTCAGAGTGGCGCACAAATATCAATCAGGCACTTATTAAGCACAAAAACCAACCATATGCATGTATGAGCGCCACCTAACCTATGTACGAGCGCAATCTATTCTGTCCAAATCACCCATGAGCACCCCTTATGTCCATCTCTGGTGTAGAAGATATGTCTCAGACGCATACATACTTTACAATTGTGCTTTATAGGCACTAAGCCTCATTCCTTAAAATAGTATTTTCTAAAAAAATTT
>JAODPA010067111.1:0-10684 GCA_025585075.1 Nepenthes mirabilis
TGTAAAATTGTAAATGGGACAGGGATTTTCTGTTAAATTTGTAAGCAGAAAGAAAAATAAAATCCCAACAAATTCAAAGCAGTGTGGGGCGAAGCGGGGCAAAGTTGTCATCCCTGCCGAAGGCACTGATGATTAAGTCAGAGGATTAGAAAATCAGAGGCCCACAGACCTGAACATGCGGGCCCATTGGATTCATTCCCGCAAAGGCTGAACGTAGGCCCACTTCCCTTGGGATGGGGTCCACGATAACGTGGTGCGTTAGGTACGAGAAACCATACTTCATACGTGAAGAAGAGTCATATCATTCACTATTATACGTAACGTGGTATGTCAAGCAACGAAAAATTATAAACCTCCCAATTATTGCATTGTAATAAAACTTCCTGAGTAAATTGACTTTGCACGCAGTAGTAGGAATCAAACTCATAATTACTGTGTAATCATAAAATTCTAAGTACTCCATATCAACAGTTACAGTCATTTAAAAATATGATATATTTTCTATTTATTCAAGCATGAATAAATAACATTTTACTTCTGACATTTTAAAATAAGTAGGCATACAGTTGAATATATGAATAACATTTATCGTAATTACTATGTAAACAGTCTACAAAATGCTGTGCATGAGAGCATTCATTCTACTGTTGAATATTATCATATTAAATATAAAAATTGTTTATAACAAAGAACAGACTGGTCAAACAGAAAATATCAGTATATCTATAAAGCAGTTCACAGTGCCCCTATAGGGGATACATTCAAATAGGATGAGACCCGCACTTACTTTGACATTCTGACATAAGTAATTGTATAACTGGGTGCATTGTTTGTACTTTTCGTAACTACTACGTACAGAGTCTACCAAAAGCAATATATAATAGAGAACAAACTAGTCAAATTTAAAGCTTCATAATATCAACAATGCAATTCACATTATATTTGGTTATGAGTTACTCCCGTATAGGCTTTATACTCATTTGACTAATCATTTGGCAGCTTGAAAGAAGACGCCAAGGCATTGTACTGATTAGGGAAAAATTGTAGACCAACGCATGCTCGAGGCATGCCCGAAGGGTGCCTGAAGCGTCGAAAATAGTAGGCACACGTTCAATGCATGCCCGAGTGGCGCTTAAAGCGCCGAATCTAGCGGTGCCCTAGCCCAATGAGTACTCAACGGGCACTCGAGTGGTGATAAACAATATAAAAATGCACTGGCGCATTTTAAGACAACTACTTTATAATTTTGAGACTAGACAGCACCAACTTTGAGAGATAAAGAAAGATAAATAGAGAAAATGAAGATTCAATGATCCAAGCAAGTTTTCAATCGTGTTTTGAACTCCACCGACTTTGAGGACGTTATTCTTAAGTTAAAAAAAAGAACATTTTACTGATCGTATTTATTCACTTTCGTCATATATTTTTTTTACTATTCCAACTTATTTGTGACAAAGTGCTGTATCATTATATTTGTGGGGTTTATGTAACCAAACTAATTGCATACTGGACATATTTTGGACGGATCATCTCATAATTTTTTAACTCATTCTAAAAAAAAAAATTCATATAAAAATTAGATGTTCTTCATTGTTTATAATTATTAATAGCTTATTATGCGTTATTGATTAATTCATTACGGTTCAAATAAATGGTCTAGATTTTAACAAATGGTATCAGAGACACAGTTATTAGTATCCTGTATTGAAACTTGTTTGAATCGATAAAGATCGAGAATAAAGTAGTTTGTTTAAATGACACAAATTATGATATTTGGAGGAACAAGATAAAAAATGTATTATTTGGTAAAATGATGCATCTTTCAATATTCGTTACACAAAAATCCGAGTCAAAATTCGATGAAGAATAGGCTTTTGAGTATGAACAAGTTTGTGATTATATACAGCAATTCGTTGATAACGTATATAATCACATTTGAAATGAAACGAATGCAAAAACGTTGTGGTAGATGTTTGAGACACTCTATGCTTTAAAAAGCAGTAACAACAAATTATACTACTTAATAAAATTGATACAAGTTACAATGAAAGCACGTTGATAGTTAATCACTTGAATGAATTTCAAGGATGTGTAGACCGATTGAGTAATAAGGGCATCAAATTTAACGATGAGCTGTTGGGCTTGTGATTATTGACCACCTTATCAAACTTGTGGGAAGTGATAAGGATTACCATCATCAATACCGTTGCAAATGGCATGGTAACTCTAAAAATAGCAAAGGGAACAATACTAATAAAAAGATGAGATGTCAATCACATGCTTTTTTTTTTTTCGTACTCTAAAATATTAGTCTTTGAGTTACGGAGAAGAAATAAAGGATGCAGCCCTAAATCTAATGAGAAGAGCCGGAACAAATCTTGATCAGGGTACCAAAATCTCAAATGCCACCACTGTGAAAAAGAAGGACACATTAAAAAGTATTATTATAAGTAAAAGTATGAAAATGCTGTTAGGAATGAGAAAAAGGTCAACAAAGTCTGAGATGAGAAGAGAGCCATAATTGTTATCCAGGCTGACCTTTTGTTGGTATGTAAGGAAAATCAAGTGATTAACTTGGTGGATCATGAAACAAATTTAGTGATAGACATTGGTGCCTCACTCTATATCATGTTATGGAGGAAATTTTTCACATCTTACACTCCTAATTATTTTGGAGTGTTAAAAATGAGAAACGAAGGCACATTCCGGATTGTCGGCTATGGTGACGTGTGCCTTACCACCAATAATGGGACTAAATTGCTGTTGAAGGATTTACAACACGTCCTGTATATTCAGCTGAATCTTATTTCAATGAGGAAGCTTGATGAAGAAGGGCTTTGCAATACTTTCTGCAAAGGGACATAAAAATTAACTAGTGGATCTCTAGTAATTGCCTAGAGAAAGAAATTTTCCAACTTATACCTGTTACAAGCCTCAATTTTAGCTGAAGATGTGTATGTTATGAGAAGTGAGGAGTTTTCTAATTTGTGGCACCGAAGGTCAAGCCACATGAGCGAGAAAATGTTGAATTATTTAGCCAGTAACTTCTTTCGGGGTATGAAGGAAGGCAAGTTGAAGACTTGATCTCGCTGTATGGTAATGAAGTAACGGCGAGTTTCGTTCCATTGAAACTTGTCCATGAGAAAGGTCGATTATCTTGAATTAGTCCATACCGACATATATGGCCCTGTTAAGGTAAAGACAATCGAAGGAGCATTTTATTTCGTCACATTTATTGATAATTATTTAAAAAAGTTATGGGTGTATCCATTAAAGTCGAAAGATTAAACCCTTAATATCTTTGAACAATTTCATACCTTAGTTGAGAGGCAAACGGGAAGAAGTTTAAGTGTATCTGGAGTGATAGTGGTGGAAAGTATATCGGAACATTTGATACGTCTTGTCAGACCCACGGAATTCAATATCAAAGTATTCTCCCAAAGATACCACAGCAAAAGGATGTAGCTGAACGGATGAAAAGAACGTTGATAGAGAGAGTTCACTGTGTACTTTCAGAGGTGAAACTCCCGGGTTCATTATTGGGAAAAGCCTTGAATGTCATGACTCATATTATCAACCTATTACCGAGTGGCCCATTGAATAGAGAAGTACTGGAGAAGGTGTGATCCTAAAATGAGGTGTCCTACAACCACCTGCACGTCTTTCGATGCAAGGTCTTTATCCATATCCCGAAGAACAAGAGATCCAAGCTAGAGTTGAAAACAAGACAGTGCATCTTTCTCTACTACAAAAAAAATGAGTTGGGATATTAGTACTACGATACGATAAAAAAGAAGTTTATCAAATCAAAGGATGTGATATTCGTCGAAGAAGAGACAATTGAAGATATCGACAGAGCGGCGAAGGTCGTTTCCAGCAACGACAATAGTCAAGTTTGTTATACGTATTTTGAGCCCTCGATATCAGTGCCTATTTGTAATGAAGACAGTAATCAAGGCAATGCTGAAGAGGAAAAAGACCATGGGAGTCCAATACTCGATGAGGATGACACTGTTCCTCATGATGTTGCTAAACTCACCGAGACCATTCTACTCCGTTGCTAAACTCGCCAAGACCATTGTACTTTGACAATTCATGAGATATCGAAGGCCTTTTGTTCGTCTATCGGTAGATGATTACGCACTATTTACTGATGGAGGAGAGTTAGAAAACTTTGATGAAGTTATACAGAATGAGCACAAATTAGAGTGGATGAAAATTGTCTTGAATCCAGACTAAAGTAGATCTAACTAATTATAATTCACAAAATTAAAATCTTAAAACAATATAACAAATTAATAAATCCTAAATCCGGACATGACAAACAAACGAACCATAAAACTTATCATCTGATAATAATAATGAATAGAACCCAAAACCCATCATAAGACCTCATCGGAATACACATCCAAACAACAAAATAATGCGACCTATTACACAACATCGTAAAGGAGGAACGAATCGAATATGTACATATCCGATATACATACTGACCCCACGGTTTCATACATATCCAAAAGTCAACAACTAGCCTGTTTGAAATATCCAAATATAGCCTATGCCAACACAAACTAAATAAAATAATAATACTCACCAAAATAGAAAAACGATGATCAGATCAGGTCCAAACTCTTGCAAGCTATCCAATTCCACTAATCTAAACGGTTAAAAAATATAAACGTAATTTTAAAACTCAACAAATATCTAGATCATATATAATAAATAAATATGTCCAAAATTAGAAAAAGAGTCCATAAATACATTCAAAATATAAAAAAATACAAATCCAAAATCCGATACCAAAAGTCATAAGGTACTCTCGTACTAAAATTATAAATCCAATCGAAAAGTAATCCCATCGGAACATATATTGAACAATGCGAGATTCAAAGTGAAATCAAATAATTTAAATCATATAAAGGTTTATATGAAACATATACTGAACAAAATAAAGTCCAAATCCAAATTACATATGAATAAACAAAGGCTAGAACAAAATTATATAAATTGAAATATATTCCAAAACAAATCACATATTCAATGTATGAGATTGTTCGAATCCCAATCGTGGACAAACTTGTAAATTTTAAATCGAAATCTGAATACAAATCTATATAGAAATACAAAATATGCATAAAATCAGATAACCAAAAACCAATAGACAAACTTAATAAAGTGTTACACATACTCCTGATGATTTTCAACAATATCGACCATTATTTAGACTTATGGGCATGTACTCTGTCTCTCATAGATAGGGAACGTCATCACTATATTTTACCACCTACAATTTTAGGTGTAGTTCTCAAGTTTAGTATATATATTATGACGTTTAAATATATTACTTTTTAATTCAATTCATTTACGATGGTTCTCATTAAAATACAAACAAGTTGGGTTACCTACAAACAAAACATTTTCTTAATAGCGAGAAAGGGAGTCACAAATATTTTTCTATTGGAAACGAAGCTCTCCCAGTCGGGAGAGGGTCACATATTGAATCATATCACAAAAGTAAAGACCTGGATCCCAAGCAACAATACATGAGTATTAATGCCCATGCAAGTTTTTATAATATTTTTCACACAAACATATTGATATATAAATATATAGTCTCAAATATTTACCTATTTTTAATAAAATACATAAAATCCTCAAATACTTGTAAAATCTGAACAAAATCCCTAAAAAATGATAAAAATATCATACATATATAAAGGAAACGAATGGGTTAAATAAAAATGGCATGCTTGAATATTAAAATTTTAAAATATATGCCAACTTTTTCAGATACTAAAACAGACAAATGATAAGATTTAAATATACCCGTCTCATCCTAATATCAAGCAAAATTGACAAAATGATACTCCGAACCACCACTTCTTTTCTTCCTCTCTCCTTTTTCACCTCCTCTCTTCCTTCTCCTGTGCAAAATGGCGAACAGTGACTAGCGTGCTACTTATATATGCAGATCAATGCTCAAGAGTCACTCAGGCGCGCCTCAAGTGTTAGGCCCATAGCATTTGGCACTCGAGAGCAACATTAGGTCGCCCACGACATTTCACGCTTGAGAGTGGCCTTAGGCGACCCTCGGGCGTTAACCCTCAACAAATGGCGCTCAAGCGCTACTCAAACGCTCCTCAAGCACTAACCTATGCGTCCAAAATTTTTTAAAATTTTACAATATATAATTAATTTTAATACATCTAATAGTACCAAACATAATAAATAATACCAAAATAAATCAAATAGAAGTATGGTATTATAAAAACCATACAAGATAAAATGAAGTTGTTACATGATAGCCACACATTTGAACTGACCAAGTTGTCTAAGGTCAAACGAACATTAAAAAACAAGTGGATTTTCTATTTAAATGCTAGTGAGAACCCACAACCAAGGTACAAAATGAGATTGATTGTGAAAGATTTCGATCAGCAGAAGGGGATCAATTGCAAGGAGATCTTTACCTCAATACGAAGATATCGTTAATAAGAGTTGTACTCGGATTGGCAGCTATTCTTGATTTGAAAATGGAACAATTGGATGCACGGACAATATTTCTCCATAGTAACCTTGAGGAGGAGATATACATGGAGTAATCGAAAGGATTCCATGTTGAGAAGAAAGAACATTTGGTATATCATCTAAAGAAGAGCATGTATGGGCTGAAACAGGCCCCTAGACAAAGGTATAAGAAGTTTGAGTCTCTTATGATCGGTCAAGATTATTAGAAAACTACGTCGAACTATCGTGTCTTCGTTCAAAGGTTTTCTGAAGATAATTTTGTTATTCTCCTACTCTATATGGATGATATACTCATTGTTAGGCGACATATTTCCTGGATCACTGAATTAAACTCACAGCTCAGGAAATCCTTTGCCATAAAGGGTTTGGGGTTAGCGAAGCAAATTCTTGGTATAAGAATATTTTACGACTGCAAAATAAGAAAATTGTAGATGTCCCAGGAAAGTTATGTTAAAAAGATGCTTAAATATGAAAAAGTCTATACCGATGAACACTCCGTTGGCGAATCATTTTAAATTGAGCAACCGGCAGAGTCCTTCTATAGATGACAAAAGGCAAGTATGAGAAGTGTCCCCTACTTTTTGGCTGTGGGCAATTTGATGCATATTATGGTGTGTACAAGACGGAATATTACTCATACTGTAGGAACAATTAGCTATTTTCTGTCAAATCACGATAAGGAGTATTGGTCCGCAAGTGAAATGGATATTGAGGTATTTTTGATAAATTTTCAAACTGTGCTTGTGTTTCAAAAGCAACAAACCGCTTCTAATTGCGTATACTGATATAGACATGGTAGGCGATGTCAACTCTTGAAAGTCCATCTCGTGATATCTAGTCATATTTGTGGGAGGAGCTGTCTCTTAACAATCTAAGTTGTAGAAGGGTATTACTCTCTCGACCATCAAAGCGGAATTCATTATTGTAACGGAGGTAAGGAGATAATATGCATGAAGAAATTTATTTGAGAACTCGATTTCAAGTAAGAGTGATATGTGTTACTTTATGACAATCAAAGCACAATTCACCTTTATAAAAACTCGTCATTTTATTCTAGATCGAAGTATAATGATGTAAGATATCATTTAATGCAGAATGTTGTTGACTCAAAGTTATTAGCGCTTAACAAAGTCAGGACCAAGGAGAATGAATCGGATATGATAACTAAAGTATTACAAATAAGGAAGCTTGAAGTTTGCCGAACTATTATTGAGATAATGATTACTCATACAAAGTAGTGAAGGAAAGTTTATTCAGTTATTAGTCACTCCCGTATAGGCCCAATACCCATTTGACTTGTCGTCTAGTGGCTTGGAAGATGACGCTAGGGTATTATATTGATATGGAAAAATTGCAGACTGTTGCACGACAGGCGTCTGACATGCGCATGAGCATCGACAGCAATAGGCATGTGCTCGAGGCGAGCCCAAAGGCGCTCGAGCGCTAATTCACAATAAAAAAACATGATGATGCATTTTACGACAACTACTTTGCAATTTTGAAACTAGAGAACACCGACATTGAGAGAAAAATAAAGAGAAAAGAAAAGAAAATGAAAAATATGAAGATTCAGGGATCCAAACAAGATTCGAATCTTGTTCTAATGTTCACCGATTTCGGGTATGCTATTCTTAAACAAAGAAAAATATTTTAGCGATTGTATTTCTTCTCTTTCATATTGTATTTTTTACTATTCGGATTTATTTGTAATAAAATTTGCATCTTTATATTTCTGAGATTTGTATAATCGAACTAATTACACGGTGGACATATTTCGGATGGACTGTACTATGATTTTTCTTTCTCATTCTGAAAAAGATTTTCTATATAAAAATTAAGTGTTTTTCATCATTTGTGATTATTGTTTACCTATTGTGTGTTATTGATTAATTTCTTACTGTTCAAATAAACATTTTGAGTCCCAACGCAATACTCTTATGCATTTATAGGGGATATATTGTTTTAACATAAATGGCAATGATACGCAAATTGAATTATACTTTACATATTGTCTTATTCTAACGGCTAAAACAAAAGCTCAAACTCATGTGCGACTAACATGAAGATTTCAAACTATGAAAGCTTAAATACCGAAACAAAATAACATATTTAGATGTATATTCTAAGACTTTCATGTGGATAATGCAATTCAATTTCTAGAAACTCTTGATGATTTGAGTACTGATTCATTCAAAGGAGAGGAATGGCATAGCAATACTAGAAACCAACACAGATATTCACCTGGTCTCCAATATCATCAATGATCAGCAACATTATTTTCATGAGGATCAGTGAATTTTCTCACCCCCTATTTTATAGAAATCAAGTGTTAACGAGCCATATTCTCATAAGATCAGCGATGAAACCATACTGAAAATTTATATTAGATAGTAACTTCGACAAGACATTAGTTTTGGGGAGCGGGTGTTATCGTGTTCATTGTATGAAAAGTTAAAGCAATGTAAACTTCAGAAGGTCTAGATTACATAATAGAAGGCTTATGTTTGGGTCAAAGCAATATCAATACTTTGATATAACAACAACTGCAACAGAAAATTCATGCTAATATAATTAAGAGAAATGGTAATGCAATAGAAGACCTGATACAGGAGATTGTTTGAAATCCACAATAAATGGTAGTAAAGCCATAACTTCTAGCAACTAAGAAGCCTATTCAGCAACACCCGAAAGACCGAAAACATATTATATGGCAGAATTTTTACTAAGAAGGCCTTTCTCTGGATCTTTGTCTCTGAATTCATCTGCATCATTCTCACTGTCGAACTGCTTAGGGGCATTAGAATCACGCTGCGATGGAGCGACGGCAACGGCAGTCACAGACTGCTGGTAAAGCACACCCCCGACGATTGTAAAGAGCAGGTAGATCAATCCAAATGGGCTAGCATGCTTATCCCAAATCACTACATTGATGATGACGGTAAGAAATTTGTTAACCACACCAGTAACAGTAAATGCTGTTGCAGAGATCGCCTTCCTAGCCGCGAACCCAAAGAAGCTAATGAGGAGCCCAAAGACACAAGACAATGCCACTCCAAAGAACACATTTGGTATGAACCAATTCCCCCCATTTGACCTCAATGCATCAAAAACCTCAGCATATTCACCAGTTATAAGCCAAAACAAAGGCGCCATCATCAGAGATAAAAGGTTATTGTATAACACCAGACCCCAAGTGTTCAATCCGATATTCATCACGATATGCTTGATGTACACCATCTCAGTAGTAATGGTCACTAAATAAGCAAATGCCCACGAATAAGCAGTCAGGGTAAAGGCCGAATCGGTGACCACATACCCGATAGCACCGCCCAAAATGATCACAAGGGATACGAAGGTAAATCTAGAAGGGAAAGGCTGCTTCCTAAATGTGGTATCAGCAATGGCAACCAGAAGGGGAGTACAGGACCTGAAGACTATAAAAGTATCCACATTGGCATGGCGTAGAAGATTTGTGTTTGTGAAAATGGCCAAGTAGAAAACAACTGCTCCAGGTAGGAATTTCTTAGCAATGTCGATCATGAAGGGATCGTGGTGAAGAAACCGTAATTTGCCCAAAATCCAAACTCCTAGGGCAGAAGTTAAGTACTGCAATGCGGTTAACAGTCCAGGATAGTTGAATTTGGTAATGGCATACTTGTTTATCACGGCTAATAAGCTAGAACAAAGAGCGTATCCAACCACAAGGCTGCCAGTTGCATAATATTGTTTCGACGCGTCGAATTTCACTGGAATCATTATCGTTACCTTCTTTTTGGCTACTTTCTTCCCAAATCTGTCGATTTCGTGCTTATTTACGCAAGTAGAGGGTTGGAATTCAGATCACAACTGACTGAAATTAAACAAACTAAATGAGTCTACTCAAATCTGAGTTTACCGTGAAAGAATTAATGTTGATTTCAAGCTAAAACAGGGAGAATAGTTCGAAGCAGAAAAACCTCAAGTGTGGGACGCAGAGATCGGCGAGAGCTTCGCTGGGAAAACTACTTCTGCGTCTGAATCTCGCGTCGGCGACGGATATACGAAGAGAAGAGGAAAGGTGATCGAGCTATGGATGGCCGTTTATGGAGAATTCAATCATGAAGAAAATCCCACAATTTGTTAATTTTATAAATTACAATATTTATTTTTTAATTTT